>JAPQRP010000010.1:36090320-36137377 GCA_037367295.1 Apogon hyalosoma
ATATAGTAGAGGCTATCCCTGCATATTTCTTGTTAGAAATTAAGACACATGCCCATTACAACCATGAAAAAACAATGAAGTGAAGAGTTGCCTAAGACTTTTGCACAGTTCTGTATATGTATGAGACTGCAAATTGTGCTGTGGTTCATTGTACTGATTTGATGGGATTCCACATTATAAAATTCTGATTCACAAGCCAAAGTGCCACGTCGACCTGCTCTCAATTTTTAAAGGTGCCCTGCCACACATATTTCATTACTTTTGAGGTAATGTCTAAAGTTCTGCCATGGACTCTGTAACATTTTTTTGTGGAAAAAATGCCTTGGTTACCAAGTTTACCAAACCGACAATGAAACTTAACATGCTTTGAACGTCCAACTCCCAGCTTCTTTGCCTTTCTTGTACAGCAGACCTTGCATGGAATTTTCACAATTTCTAACCTGTATCCACTGGGCCCCTGGGAATCCTGACGCCATGAATTTGTCATGTTTACCAACCCCTTTACGGCGCCCAGCTTGCTGTATACGAAAATTGTCACTGAGCTAGACAAATTCTGTGGGCGTGGTCTCACCCGAGCAAGCTCATGAATAGTAATGAGCTCAGGCATTAACACGTCACACTGACCAGCTTTTCTAATTGACCTGATTTCTTCACTTATTTCTTTTCAATGGCAATAGGAGACAGAGGAAGTAGTGGTTCCTTTTCAAATTCCCTACATAACACAAACACCTATGGACCGAACGTATTTCAAAAAATACAAGTAACGGTTTTGTGTGACAGGACATCTTTAACCAGTCAAGATGGAAAATGTTACTTTTGACATTAGTGGTACGCAAATACTGGAAAACAAGGTGTGTGGCATTAATCTGTCTTTTTTGGCATTTGCCTATATCATCTGGCAGTTAGTCCAGTTGCAAAAGAGTAATTACTTCAAGTTTAATTAACTCAAATGTCAAGTAATTTCTGCATTTTTTACTATAACTAATGCATTTACCATTTTGCTGACAACTGTGTCAGTGTTGTGACCAGAACAGTTTATAATCAAGTGTGACGCCCAGTAGCTTAATTTCCTTCACAGTTTAAGTTGTGGTTCATTCTTAAGGAAGTAGTTTGAGTCTAATACTGTACTCTTTGTTTTAGATGTATTAATAATCATGTTGTTTTCCAGGATTCATTTTTCAATCATATCCAGCTCATGTTTAAAGTGCCATTGCCGATGCATATACTCTGCCAGATTACCATACATTGTTTATTTAGTATGTTTCAAAACAAGTATTCTGTAGAATACTGTCAGAATAATTTCCATTAAAGAAAACTCTGTGGTCTATTTGTAAGATAGCTTTTCATCCAGGTAAATGCAGAGGGTCTGAATCCATAAGACTCATGCTTCAAGCAGAGGGTTGTGGTCAGTAACGCCAGATGTGGCTGTAAAATGGAAAATGACAGCTCCATAAATCATTTTGTTGTCCAGAGCCTGTCGTCTGTCATTTGTACTAAGGCAGTGCACAAAGAGGGACCCTTTCCTTTTCTATGAGAATGCTAGAAATTTGCAGCCAGACATGATGTAACCATCATTTGCGTGTGTATATCTGAAAATGATCTCACAAAAAGTTGGTGTTGTTGCTGAGTTTGTTCTGAGGTTTGGATTTTAATGTGTTTGCTGAAATATTTACAGCAGTTTTTTTTTTTTTCAGGGGAATCTGAGAGAATGACATGGGAAATTTTTCTGATACTGAATGTTTTGGTACAAAATGACTAGTTGCTGTATATAAGAGATATTAGATCTTCTGCAGTAATAAAAATTGTAGTTCGTTTAACACATTTTTGGCTTTAACAGTGAAATAAGAATAACTAAATGATTTGATAGAAATTTTATTTCTCTATCATGCAGAGCTGGAGAAACTGAGCCATTATTTCCAGTTGCTGTCAGATCTTCCTGCCTCAATAAAGTCTTCTCTACTCCAGCAAATCACAAAGGTTATAGTGGACCGAGAAGCCATCACTTCACTGGAGAACGTGGTGAGGAGGACGGAGAGCGCAGAGGCTCTGTGTTGTGGACGTTCCTTATAAACTAGTTTTGCATGAATTAAACAGTGCGTCTTCCTCTGTCTCAGCTGCACCAGATGTGTGTGAATGAGAGTCCTGCCAAGGGCGAAGTTAAAGCAGAGTCTCACAACCAGGACATCCAGGCCCTTCTGGAGACTTTGGTGCAGTCTGGGGATGCAGGGCAGTCTACGTCAACCCTCAAAGCCCTTCACCTCATCGTCAGCGCTTTAGATGGTGAGGAACTTTCATTGTGAAACTTTTTTTTTTTTTACTTTATCCATCATATCTGTTCATTTGTGAACCTCACATTGAAGTTGTTTTCATTGTTTTTTTGGGGGTCTTTGTCTTTCAGAGATGACAAACACTACTCTTACTTTGTTGGGAATGTGCTGCAGTCCTGCAGTACTAAAGACCCTGGAACTACTGGTTAGAAAATCTTTTTTTTTTTTTTTTTTTGCAAAGAAAAACACCACAGCATGCCATGAGTCATTTTTTAAATTACACCTCACAGTCATCGATGTGCCTGTTTATTTGCTGTCCCACCAGGTGCAGCGTGTATCGGGTAGCAGAGAATTACCTCAGAGTGGTGCAGGTCTGGCTGCTCTGACAGGAGACGCCTATGAGAAGGCTCAACATCTGTTTGCATCCTCTAATTTGTCCCTGAAGAGAGATGGGGACACCCTGAGGACAGAAATAGAGCATCAGCCAGGAAACCTTCCTCTGGTCCTCTGTATCGCCATCAGAGGCCTTGCCTCATTGGTCCACGCTGTTTGAGCCGATTACACCTTCATATCTCACAGGAACAAGTGTCGGTTCAGTGTTTTTTTACTTTCTTGGTGCAGTAGATTTGCTTTTGACCACTAGTGTATTTTACTGAAGTGTAAAGTTGTGAGTGTAGAGCCAATCTGATGTTTCAGACAATCCATCACAAATTTTAATCAGTCTTCAGGTTCTTAGTAGGCTTTGGTTAATTATCAAAGACATTTTCTCTGTTTAATGACATTTTATTGAACAAGCAGGTAATTTGTAGTTTTAAAATACAAAATAACCATGACCACCCTTTCATTATACACTGCACTCAAATGTTTAATCATTGATGTAGGACTTGATAATGTATGATGATAATGTAATGACTTACAGTTGGATTACAGTTCTGAGTAGAAATGAAAGAAAGCAGGTTTAATGACAGGCCTCTGGTTCTCTTAGTCATGTTTTTAGTTCAGACTGACATGGGTTAATGCTCCTTGTCTCAGAGTAATCTGCACTTTTTACCAAGGTAGTAGATTCAGAGTAGATAATTGTACTTCTTGACCTGAACTGTTCACCAAGTCTACCCTTATATCCTCTAATAGCTTCAGTTCTCTTTCATGCACCAATATGTATGTGCGGTTAAATGAACTCAGGAGTTTTACACTGCAACTACTGACCTCAGTCTGACAAAAACTGAACAAAAAGGATTCAGACATGCAAAGATCTTTGATTTTAAGTCTTTCAGTTATGTAAACCTGTCACTGAGCAAAGCAAGATGACGTACAACCTTTTGTACCCACATCTGTTTTGTATGTTTCTATTAAAATAATCAGAAGAGAAAATGTCACTTTTTTTCCTCATTCAAGCAAGTGCATTGCATGTTTGAGTAATTCTCCAAAAACAAACAAAAAAAATCCAAGAACCCATTAGAAAACACATTATTTATTTGACATCTGAAAATACATATTTTCTGCAATCTTGTAAAATATACCTTTTATAAGTAAATATGAAACTTATTCAAAACAGTTACTTTTTTTTAGTTATGTCACATCAAAAGGGATGGTTCACTGAGACGCAGTACCCTATTCTAGAGTCCTGTGGAAAGTTTCTTTCTTCCAAACATACACAGACGCAGCACCAGATCGACTGGTCAGAAACACAGTCAGAAACATATGATCCAAAGGTTTGACAATGACAGAATTAATGGAACCATTTGTACTTGAATGAAACCGAAATAATGGGTAAACACTAGTACTATTTTTGTTCCTGTACAACTTCAAGTGAGTGACTGATATGACACTTTTCCACAGACACAAGGGCATGACAGTGTCGAAGAGGAAAAGGAGTTGAAAACATACTGCACTATTCTAGATTGATGGAAACAATTTGTAGTGACAAAATGAGATGAAGTACGGGAGGTGTGTGCACTGTAAACCATAACACTGAGGTATCATCCTTTGCATTGAGCAAGCCCTCATCATTTTGCAGAATAAATACACTTATATAGATACATATATATAGATGTGAAATTAAAACAGGACATGGCAAAAATGTTATGTCTCTAAAACATCCTGACACAGTGGCCAGTATTTTTTTTATCCTAGTCATATGAATTGCAATCATAGTTTTAAAAAATACTTATGCCAATAAATAAGTACACTTTATTTGTATTGTGAGTTGCATAGTGTCTACAAATGACTCTGGCAATTCAGATCAAGGTGACTCTGGTTTATCTTGTGCAAGACCCAAATTCACACCGGGCTGATGTCCAACACTGTGTGTGTGTGTGTGTGTGTGTGTGTGTGTGCAGTGCTGAAACCCTCATCCCTTCAGGTATCCTCTTTCATCCTGGGGCTCTAGCAGCGTGGACAGCCATGTCTGTCCGTAGGGGGAAGAACATCAGTAGACCCAGCTGACTGGAACCCACTGTGGCTCAATGAATAACCGCTCCACCGCCTCCTGCAGCTTGTCAAAAGCTTTGTCCAGATTGTCATTGATTATAGTCATGTCAAAGTAGTGGCTGTAAGCCCGACGGATCCTGGCGCTCTCGTCCACAGTCTTCTTTAAGTCGTTCTCCTGTTACAGAGAAATTGGGCCCATGAAGTAATGTTTACAGGGTTCCCACATGTTAACGCATACATTTCACGTGTTCCCAAGGGTCTGTTCAGAGAAGTGAAGAAGATTTAACAGCATTTTTTAATTATTTTCCAAATTATTCTTCCTTCCTGGCACTGACAATGACTGTTTCTACAGGTTTCAAAAAGTTCAATTGTAAGGTTTGTATATCTTTTAACAACATTATAATGTAAAGACTGATCTTTTTTATTTGCTCATGTCATTCTGGCAACAAAACCTGCATGTTATTTTTTCAACAAAGTTTTCTTGTTCAAACAAAAACTTATTGCCGGATACTTTAACAACCTGTTATAATACGGTGTCTTATCTTCACGTGCTGTGTCAGCTGATAGTTTACATTATAGGTGTTACCTGTTTTTAGACAGAAAACAAAACCACAAATCACCTCTTTTCTGTACAGTTCTGTCAGTAGCTGCACAAAAGATCTGTTTGGAATCATCCAAACTAAGTGAGAACTGTCACAGTTTAGTCTGAACTGTGGGTTGCCAAATGATGAAATCAGCAATGATAATAACGTCCCACAATAACATATCCTCATAAGCCTCATAATAAAATGCAGCCATGTAAAAGAAATGCTGTGATTTCAACATCAAACTCAATTCTTTTCTTTTACAGCTGTGTCCAGTGGTGAAAATTACAACCGTGCTTCTAGCTTTTATCACTTTGTCACTTTCTTTGACTCTAAAAGTAGTTTCTTAGTGTTTCTCATCCCATCTAGTCACTTTCTGATGCATTGGTCAAAGGCCTTGTGGTGTTAGTTTTCTTCAGCATCGGAGAAAAGAGTGACTCATTACTCCCTCTAGAGGTCACATACAGCTGTTGGACTGTGGCTTTGAATTGATCCACTTCATGTCTCTCCAATCCAATACACTGGCATAAATTCATAGCTCTTTATTGTAAACACTCTAATGATACTTTCAGGTCATTTTTAATATTTGAAAGTAGAAATACTACGTATAGCCTCTTCATGACATAGGGAAAAATTTTAAGTAGTTTTTTTCAAATGCACCTTTTCATGGATTTCTCTTCTATTAATTCTACTTTGCTTTAATTATTAAAGTAATTTTTGTTGGAGTTTGTGTCATTCTCAATTATAAACAATAGTTTTACTGTAAATGTATATTAGTTAGTTCCAAAATCAGTTATTGGTCTCTTTACTAATAATCCATATCACTCCTGAAAAATCCATATTCAAGTTTTTTTCTGCCTGAACTTACCGTGAGTAGTTTGGTAGTAAGTCCAGCATCTACCACAGCTTTGTGCATAGCTCTCAGTGTGTCCAGTTCAGGAGCAGCAATAAACACCACAAATGGCATGAACTCAGCAGTCTTCAACACTTTCAGAGCCTAAGCAGAAAAAATTTCAGTGTTACAACAGTCATCAGAACTCTGAGAAAACCCATCTGTTCAACAGAAGGTCCGTTAACCTAACCTGGGGGTTGACATCTAGGATGCAGGTACGGCCTGCATTCACCACTTCATGGATCGAGTCAATCTTGGTGCCATAAAGGTTGCCATCGTATTCGCCATGCTCCAGATACCGACTGTCCTTAATGTCCTTCTCCATCTCTTCCCGCGTCACAAAGCAGTAGTTCTGTCCGTCTCTCTCCTCCTCCCTTGGATGACGTGATGTGACTGGAGAGAAGAGATGATGTTAAATGTACCACAGGAGACAGTGCGACTGCTCAAACTGACAGTTCAACACACTCACAAGGTACAGTGGTTCCATATCGCAGGGGATTCATGACAATCAGTCTGTTCTTCAGGCTCCGCCTCCCAACTCCCTGGGCCCCAATCAGAACCAGAGTTTTCCTCTGGAATGGTGGCATCTTGGCTACCTCCTCATAGATCTGCAGCTCATAACGGTCAAATTCTGTTCAAGGAAATAAACATGATGGATGGCTAATCTATTGTTACCTAACTAATTACTACCAAATGAACAGTGCTATGTTTTTAAATAACTGTAGGAAAAAGTAACTAGTTCTGACACACACCTGCGTTTTTTGAAGTGAGGTACATCATTTTTTTCTTCTTTTTCTTTCCAGTTAGGGTTCCACAGAGAAGCCCTGAAACAAACATGCAGTCTGTCAATTCACCACACGGGGGCGCTATAGGCCACAGTTTCATGACCATCAGAATAAACCATAGGAACTACAAACATGATGTTATGGAGTTTAACTTGATTCATACTGACCAGAACTAGATGTATCCCAGTCTCTTCTCACAAAAGCTTTCCTCTTCTCCTCTAAGAACTGACTCGGGATGAGACCAGTGGCTCCGCCCACAACCTTGCAAGCCTTAAATGAAATTGGAGCAGTTATAACATACACATCACTGTATTAGACATTTCACAAAGAACAAGAATCTGCCACGAACAGCTTTCCTCCTTTTGCAGTCCTCACATCTCTACCTATTACCTGTACAGTTGTAGTTCATGTAGTTGTCGGTTTGAGCCCTGCTTACCTGCCACCAGTTGGGGTCCTCTTTGTTGACTACATGAAGGATGTCTCCTTTGGAAAAGGCCAGCCCTGCCTCTTTACACGGGATCAAGTTGTCTGTGGACGGGTTATAGTTGAAGTGTGGCTTCAGATAAACCTTTAGGAGAGCAACAGCAGACAGTTAAACTAATAGAAGACACTCATAAGAGGACCATCACCTTTACTGCAAAATTAAATAAATCAATGTACTTGCGTTATTGTTATTTAGGAAGGTCAGAGGTCCCACAACTTAAAGTTGGATTAAAGACTTTTTAATGACATGTAATATTTAAAGACCAATGACAAAATCTGAAGAAAATACTCACATCAATTACTTGGGGTTAGAGGTAATTCTCTCATGTTTGTCAGAAAACATTTCTTTTTGGTCAGTGAGTTTTATTTGCTTTGCAATCCTAGTCTGCACAACAGGAATGAGCCATTTGGGCATTTTTAGAAATAGATGGTAGCCTAATAACTATGTGACATTTCAAACATATATTCTCAGCTGAAAAAACACATCTGATATTGATACCAAAATAGATACCCATGAAGGATTTATTTTCTAATGAATGAATTATGTGCTTAAGACTTTAAGAATATGTAAATCCTTTAGTTCTAAGAAAACCGAACTAGAAAAACTCTGCTAATAATAAACAGGCAGAGTTTAAAAACCAGTAGGTTTATTCTGCCCTGGCCTAATTCATGAGTTAAAACTCTTACGTTGAAGTCAGCACACACCTCTGCAAACAGAAGAGTAAGTTCATTCGATCCTCCATGGCACAGAAGTCTGTGTTTGACATAACCTTACATGCTGCTGCTGAATGTCAGCTGCTGTGTGTGCCTGTTACTGTAAGAAGGAGAGGCGGTGCTCCAGTAAATAGTGGTGTATGTCCCAGATAGTGTGTGGAGTGATATTAATAGATCCTCCCTGGGCTCAATTTTCAGAAGCTTGGCATTCTAAGGTCGCACAGGTCAGGCAGCTCTGGGCCCATCTGTGACAGGTACAGTGCAACCACATAACAGCCTCAGTACACACTGCACATTTGCACAAGTCCATTTCACACATGCCATTTATGTACATTTACTGCACTTCATTATTACATGCACAATTTTCCAGTGCACCAGGAAAATGAGCTTTCCCCAAGTGATAGCCAAAAAAAAGTCACCGTGTCCCTACTCACCTGTGGTGGTGCTGGCGTGTCCTTGTAGCTGGGCAGGACTTTGAGCGTGATGCTTCCACTGCAGTCCCTCAGAAGCTCCTGGAGTTCATGGGGGTTGCTGCCGACCTCATGACCGTTCACCTCGCGGATTATGTCCCCCGTGTGCAACATGCCCTGCCTGTCAATCGAGCTGCCGTGCAGGATACGTGCGATCACCATCTCTCCCCGCTCAACTCGGAACGTCACCCCCTGTAAGCGAGAAATAGTCATTCTGTATGAGTCACTGTATCTGCACTTCAAAAGTCAGACAGGAGGTCCATTTCTTGTGCTGGTCTGTAAAAGAAGTAACAAGAGTAAAGGGAGTTAAAAGTAAAAGCTGCTAAATGATAGAAGATGTGTAAAATTTTATAGGCTGCAGGGGGTCTTCCATGTTTCCTCTGCAGAGCTGTGGTTAAAATGCTGTACATGCCTGTTTAACTTACCAGTGGTTCCCCAGCTTTCTTCTGGATGCCAATCATCCTGACAGCATCAGCGGGCACGAGTGAACTCGTCACCAATGCATCACTGTTGACAGCTGTTTGGGGCATTTCATAGCACTTTGCAGCCACTTGGTCATGAGCCTCAATCAGTGACTGAAGCAGAAAGAGAGGGAGAAGATATATACTGCTGCTTAAAGATGCATTTCACATAATTATGGATTATTTTTATTACAAAAGTTGGAAAAAGGCTCAAAGAAAATTCAATACAACTATGCTAATTAGTAAAGTCAACTCAATTCCAGTGTTGTAAAGAGCAGACAATATTCCCAAACATTAAAAAAAAAATAAAATAAAAAATCAGGAATTGCAGTCTATTAAGTCTACTTTATTTCCAGAGTTGTAGAGAACTCTCAGCAGAGTTTCTCCTGTTTCTGTATCTTAGGGCAATGTAAAAATGTAAAGTATTACAATGGAAGGAAAACCTGAATACAGTGATATGATGCATAAAAATGAACAAGAGCCTGCTCTACACTGTGTCTCTGTTGTACTACAATGAAGAAGACGTAAATCACGTTGCTTTACACATTCCAGCCTTGCACACCAACATATAAAAAGACACGTTTATGGCTGCACTGACAGAGGACTAAGCTGATAAATAAAAAGATAAATCAGTCTTGTTCTTACCCCACCAGCGACAACACCATGCTAGCATTAATGCGAGAGTACAAAATGTATCAGCAAAACTGAAGATTTACTGAAACAGTAGGTGACACAGTCTTCTCCTCCCCACTTTACCCACATAACTCAGCCTGCCATTGGCCCAAGAAAATACACCCCCACCCTCCCATGCTTCTGCTTGTAGTGGCTGAGAATATAAGAAGGTTGATGAGTAAGCAAAGCTGCCTCACAGGCACTTCAGAAGAAATTAGGCAATGCTTGGTGTAAAAAGGTCTGACATGTTTCTATACCATCAGAATGCAAGTTGCACCCTTCAGTTTACCAAGCTCTGGTCTGTGGTGGATTCAGCCCCATTAAATCCACTAATAGTAACTGGGAACAGAAATGATGAGTGCAATACCTGAAAGTGAGGCTCCTGAAGGATTTTGGCAAGTTCAGCAGCGGCAGCATCTTTCTCTGACAGGTTGTTGAGAGAATCCAGGATCTCTGTGACCAGCTGAATGTTATCTTCCCGAACAGCTTGTAACTTAACTTCTTCAAGACGCTCATGAGCCTAGATGTATCAAGACAAAAAAAAAAAAAAATCTTTACTAGAGTGTTTCTTTCTTCTAAATAAAGGAGAGTAAATATTTTCATCCATCCCAACTCCAGCCTTCCTGTTCATACAGAGCCTGTTTACTCAAACAGCTGCTGCCCCACAGGTTATTGAATTTGAAGAATCTGGAAATTGTTTGACAGCTTCAGATTCTTCTACATGAAAAGCATTCCACTGTAAAATCCTTGGTCGGACACTCAGAGCACACAACGGGCTTTGATACAACCACTAGCCATTTTATGAAAAAATCCAGTTCTAAATTATGTCCGACCCACACATTTTATGAACAAAACAGCAGAGCATGTCATTTTCTAGAGGCACTACAGAGAATAAAAACAGGGGTTAAGTGCCCACAGCTCTCACAGCTGACAACCTCAATAATCTCATGCTCTATTTGTATATACCATTGTATAGCACTATCTGGAGCATGCAGCATTATATAATAATCAGTTTGACACAATTGTAGAAAAATAGGTCACTATAAATTTCAACCATCTGTGCTATTAAATGTCTTATTTTTAGCAGTTTTGAAAGCACTGCTGAGAAGAGAGCCTTCTTAAGTGCTTTCTCTAAATGCTTTAATATTGCTTATATAATTAGGTCACACCACATTTGCTGCTGTTGTGTCTGTATTTATTCCAACAAATTCAAACAGACAGCACCAAGATGACGCGTTCATGTAACAATTACAACGCTTAAACCTTAACAGAGACACTAAGCAAGCAGATGGGAAATAAACTCCTCACCATTCATTTTATGTGACCAAACTGGGGACGTTCAGATTGATAAAACTTCAGATCAGAAACTGTATACAGGCTCATCTGTCAGACTATCCATTAAGTATCTTGGGTGCTGTGTTTGTTAGAAATAACAACACATGCATTTTTTAATAATAATTTTTCTATTTTTAGAGACAGTGGTTGAACCGGATGATCTCAATCTACTTTGGAGGTTTTGCACTGGATAATGTTATGTAAGCCAATTGCTGTTGTGCTGTCAACCTCTTTCAGCCATGAGAAAAATTGATTCAACCAGTATCAAAGGTCTGTTATGTTTGTCTTTCAAGCTTCAGTGAACACTGGATTTTTGAAGATATGCTCATTTCAGACTATACAGGACATGCCATATGACTTTCTCCGACTGATGAGCAAGACTGTGCCTCACACTGACATTGAATAATTTGTACCTTTTCTCCCCACTCTGATCTCTCATTAGGACTTCCATAAAAAAATAAACACTTTCCAACTGATTATTAAGCTTTAAGGAAGTGAACTTTGATTGGCACTACTGAGTGTGTGACTAAGTGAGACCAACATACCGGTATATATTTCATCAGGATCACAGAGATATTTGCACCTCTTCTCAAGCAGCAGTTTGATGTATAGCTAATCAGATTAAAACTCTGTCTGCTTTATGTGTGCATGTATGGGGCATAAGTATATGCATTACCTTGGCAAGTGACCGGACGATGGGACTCTCCATGATGCCTCTGAGGAAGATAAGGTCAATATCTTTAGCTCCTGTACCCGATGGCAGGTCTTTCAAGTTGTCCAATACCTGCTGCATGGCTAAGGGAAAAATACAATGAAAATTTTATCTTACTGGCATAGAAGCCAAACTTTACTCTTAACTTCTGAATATCACATTTTCTGCTTTCTGAATGTCACAACTGACTTCCATTGCTATTTTCAGACAGTAAAAACATTGTATAACTACAACAATAAACTCTCGCAAATAATAAATTCTCAGAAGACCAGAGCAACAAGGAGACAGACAATCAATGGAGCAATTCACATAGAATATCCCTCATTTCCATTGCATCAGTAACAAGCACACAGTCACAAAGAAAGTGTTATACTAACAGATCTGCCTCCTATTGGACAAGAGAAAAAACCCTGACACATACAGCCAAGAGTGTCAATAATCATCCAACAAAATAAAATAAAATCAAAACTTTAAACTCAATAAAGAACCAGTACATTTATCTTGTTCAGGTAGTTTTATGATTTGAGTAAAGGGCAAATGTATGTTAAATAGCATTCAATAAAAAAATAGTGACTAAAGCAGCTAAAGGTTGAAGCTGATGTAAGTGCATCACATTATTGTATTTCACATGATAAAAATTTGTGTCAGAGACAGGAAAAATGTGTGAGTGCAGAGGCAGAACACCTACAGACAACCTCTGAGAAGCAAACAACAATGTCTAATTTTGCTATGTAAAAGACTTGTTAGGGCTTATCTCTGACTGCTTACCTGACCCAGACTTTGCATTGGCCACAGTCATGTTTGTCTCCCTCAGCTCAGGACGGTGAACCTCTCTAAACACGGTCAAAGCCACCCAACTGCTCAATAAAGCAACTAGAGCAACTGGAGGGCTGAGGAAGGCAGGAAACTCAGGTCAGTATGCTGAATATTAAAATCACTGTTACAGCAAACAGCCAAAAAGGAGCTCCTTGTGACACCAACAAACATTTGTTACTGTAGAATAATAGCACATATGAAGGATTAAGAGTCACAGACAATTGCTCAAAACAGTTGTTTGGCTTGTTGATTTATGCGCATGCTAAACTACAGAGCACTTAAGAATTAAGAGAATGACAAAGAGTCCATTGAATGACAAAAGATGAGTTTCAATCCTTCTGGTTGCACCAGCCACACAGAGAGGCTGCTCAGTACTCTCTGTGCAAACATGCTCTCCAAACAGAGTAGCGCAAAATCAGCTCTGCCAGTTCCTTACTAGGTAACTGGACAAACAAACATGGCCTTTGTGAACACAGGATGACCATCTAAGTGTGTTAACCAATAAATGTCAGAAATACAAGCCACTCTATCCACATGTCTCTGAAAAGAAAAAAGAAAGATGGAGTTAAAATGCAGAAACTCACCTACAAACTTTGTTCAAATCATCAGCCCAGCACTCCAACAAGGAGCCTCACCTCTTCTACAGAACGCTCATCTGGTACCTCTGGACTAAAAAAAGAAAAGGACAAAAATCATATTTTTCTTTATTGTTTGACGCAGCAGTCCCAGTATGCTACAGCCACAAAACACAAAGTGAAATCTCTTCGGGTTACTGGTAAAATTTAAAAAACACCCCATACTGTAAAGTAAACTACTTCGACCTAGTACGTCTGCATTGCTCAGATTTCTCCAGTTTAATCAGTGGTATTGTACGGTAGCCGTTCTGATTGGCCAAGGCAAGTCACATGACCAGTGTCCCTTCAAGTTAACAAGTCTTAGAATAAAACTAAGCACTACTCATTTTGTTTTGCCGATTAAAAACACAAACGTTTCCAACAATAACTTTTCTGATCTTTTATTTCTCGGTATTTTTAGATTCAGCAAGAACAATCTGTAGAACCACTTTTATTGCCCTCAAAAATGACTGTGACTTCTAACACTGAGCCTGAATGAATCCCTTGTCCTATACTTTATAACGATCTGACCCAACTTTGCAGGGTTAGCGCGTGGGAAAACCTCTTTTGTTCAGTGGTTTTACATCGATTACACGTGTTGTTACAAAATTATAGGATGCAAGTATAAAAGTTCATAAAACTAAGAAGTGGCCTACTGAAGTATGTGTGTTGTACTGCGCAAAAATCAATAAACATGAGATTATTCGCAATCCATTTAAGACTGAAGACAGTGCTGGTGAATGGGCTGAGATAAAAGCGCACATAAGCTCCGTGGGTCAGACTTCCACCGCCTCTTTCAGCTGGATTCTATTCACAGCAGCAGAGAAGGAAGTGAAAGCTAATGGGTCCAAGCAAATAACGGCAAGTTTGTAATAAATCATCGACCATGAGCTCAGATCGTAAAGAAGTAACCAAGTGAACAATCGGAATCGGTGTGCTGATCAATGCCAAGTAAAAATACGTCTTCTTAGGAAAATGTTAGCAGCTGCGATTCAAAACTTGCTGTCAAGCTACATGCGCACGTGTGACCAATGTGAGGTAACTTAGCACGAACGGTAACTAGCTACCAATAATAGCGTTAACGTCGTGCTGTCCGACGCAATTTAAGGTCCATTAATCTGTATTTACAAGCTGTCATTGCTCCAGCCACGTTAATTCGGTAAATACTCGTCTTGTAACAAGTTGCGCTTGCCGCTGCTAGTTCTGAAAGTTAGCAAGCTGTACGACTGCTAGCAAACACTAACACGCGTTTATCATTTACACGTATGTCACCGAGACCGACAAAAGATGCGTTTGCTGGATGCTAGCAAGCTGTTAAAATTAGATTAACACGTTTGGCTGGATTTTTGAGTTCTCTGGTGAATTAGTGGAAGCGGAGTATAATTAGCAGCAAATCCAGTAATGCATTAGCTAGTAGCTAACAGTATCGTGGCTCAGAAGCTGGGCTGGTTAGCTAACGTTAGCTGGTGGGACAACTGAGAAGATCCCATGGCTATACCGCTGTTTAATCCCAACTGTTAGAATTCAGTGAATGACATATACTTTACCAAACGTCTCCGTATGATCCAGTCACGTTCTCAGACTCTCCATCTCAGAATTTCATAATCACATGCCCTGAAGTAACTTGTTTAGTGCGTTTTTAGCAGCAGGCTGCGCTCCCTGCTCAGCTCCCCGTCCACAGACACTGGTGGTGTGTCAGTGACATCCAATGCCGTGTAAGTTATGTCTAGACCACTGAGTTCTACACAACCCACCTCTGTAATTTACTGTAAATGAGAGTAAGAACACGAGGTTTGTAATGTGGGTGGGTGCGCACGAGGAACATTTAATCAAATCCACTTTCAAAACACTAATGTAATACTGTGATACCCTGATTATAGACTGTTGACACTTAACTCTGCTCTGATTTCAACACTCTGGCCCACGCACATTCAGAATTAAACCATTTGATGATGTTCAGTTTGCTCTGTAAAAAGTACATGTAATCTAGAGTTGAAAAATTTGCAGAAGTTGCTGGAGTGTTTCTCCACTTCTTGCACAGCCGTGGAGATGCAATGTTTCTGTGTCTTGCAAAATAACATTTACCCCATCAAGTGGTTGTCACTGTAGTTCAAATAAGATCTGAGGAATCCATCAAGAATTAAGGATACATACCCTGTAGAGGAAGGCAGATCGTGCGTTACATTGTCAGTTTGGCACCTGTATCCAGACTTGCATTAATAAAACATCTGGCCATCCACGTCAGAGTCTGTGACACTGGCAGGTCAGTGTAGTAAAACAAGTGGCATCCCATTCACTAAAACACTGGTACTGCTACATAGCCAGGGTGGTGAGCATGAATAGTTTAAAATCAGTATCCGGGTCACTTGATAGGATTAAGCTGTTAATCTGTTTTGAGACAGGTTGAAGGGACATCCCAACAGTCTTATTCTAGCAAATGAAATAGTACATCATTCAGCATTATGGTATATTCATTTTACCACATTATTCCAACCCAAATGGAACACTGTTTTCACAACTCTTCTTCTTCTGAAAATGTATTCATGCCTGTATCCAGTAGAGGGCACTGTTACTCCATCTGTGAAAAATACTCCTATACTACATTTAGATGGGGTAGTATATGTGTGTTAACTAATCCAACCCCTTCTTTTGTGTACATTCTGTGATACTAATCTGTAAATGAGCATGTTTAGTGCATCAATGCAACATCACACCCAAAGTAGTTGCATCATACAGGGTTTATTACATGCAACACATGTTCAGACCAATTCAACTGCACAATTGACCAGTTTGTAGGTCAAGTCAGTCTGTGAATAGTAGCTCCAGCAGAATCACCACAATGGCAGCCCATCGTACCTGAAACATAAGGGAATCAATGTGAAACAAAGTGTGTGAATTTGTGTAACTCTAAAACCTAGAGTGAAGGGTTCCTGCCATTCTTTTCATATTTGCATACATTAGAAAGACAGAATATTAAAATTAATATTTAGTTAATCAGATGCAATAAAAAAGGAAATCTGAGTAAGCTAAGAAGTAAGATTTACTGCATAGCTGCTGACTTATGTTGTATGTTACTTGTGTGGGGGGAAAAATGCAGGATTACGAATCACAAGACATACCAAAGTAGAAAATGGGATTAAAATTTGTCTTTATAATTTCACTGACCTGATGTAGTTGGATCCTGGAATGCTCTCCCTTAACAACAGATCTGAAAATACCATATCTGGACTAGCCCTTTTCCCATACCTTCAGACAGAAAAGTATAATATATCATTTCATCTCTTTGTTACACATTGTTTACTGAACCATACTTTATCTTATCATTTGACAGAAAATAAGAAACTGACCTCTGCCTTGTAATAAGGTTGATGTAGTGTCTTAATGCGGAGTAGAATTTGGCGAGCTCCTCAGGTGGTGCACCTTCACGGGGACTGGATGGCTTGACTGGATATGCTTTGATGCCAGAATGAATGCAAGCCAGCAGGCAAAGAGCCAGAATATTCAGCGACATCACAGTGCGAATCCTGGATCACAGGAAAAATTAAAAGAAAGAAAACATGTTAAAAATCATTTAAATCCAATCCAACAATGAGACTTGTGCATGCAGAGGCTCCGTTTTAGATTGATACTCCCATGGTTTATGATCATAAACTATAAAAGCTGTCATTTTCATAAGTTTTTTATTCTTGTCAAAAAGTATGTCTTTCAGTTAAAACAAAAAAAATGCTTACATCATGCTGTAATTCTTAACACTTGGCTACAGTCTGTTTTCTGGCTGTTGAAGGATCCTCTGCCAGATTTCCAACATTGTCTGTTTTATATGGTGTGTATCTTGTGGGGAGGGAGGGTAATTTCATTCATTTTTAGAGTACTCCTGAGAGATACATACTGGCTCATTGGTTTAGCCATCGCTCAGGTGCAAGGCAATGACAGAGATACTTAGTTATATTGCAGAGAAAGAAACAATATAAGGTGTCACATTTAAAAAAAATTATGTTCCCTGAAATACCACGTAAAATGGTATCAGTTATGTTTTAAATTCCATAAAATGTGGTTTATTTTACTTCACTGACTACAAAAACATTTAAAATATATTAAAATGAACTCCATTACAAATTCAAATAAAGAGTGAAAATAAGATGTAACGATTTAATTGCTGTTAATTATTTCTAAATGACTTCACTTCAGTTTTTTAGTTGCAACATGATCATTGCTTCCACATTCAGAATTAAGTTTAATTAGATAAAGTCACACAATTGATTCATATCACTTTCAAGTGTGGTTATTTTATCCTAGATCACTTCACATTTCCATATTCAATGCGGTTATGGCTTCAAATCATTAAAAGGTAGAAAAGACTAAATTTAATCACAGCATGTTGTGCTGAAAAGTTGTGGGTCTGAAGCTCTAATTATTTTATAAAGTCCACTTATGAGGGAGAAACAGCTTGACAAATCTGAATAAAACAGATGACGCGTGACATAAATGGCTGAAAGTGGCTGATATTTTGTTGCTTTCACATAAAAATGATAAGTGATGATGCCCCAGGTGTTAAGACAGATGTTGTTTTTGGTTTGTAGAGAAATTCAAACAGGGCCCAAAACACTGATATATGCAATAATGCCATAAAAACTGGAAAGTGTTTGAGATGATCAGCAAAAAATTGTGCTCATTTTACATGAATTCCGTCTTTAAATAATTCTGACCAACATAGAGTCGTGTCAACTAAACCATTTTGGCCAGAGCAACATACAAAACTCCAAATCACACAAAATAACCCAAGGATGGTCAGGAAATCGTACAAACCCAACTTTCAATTCTGGATGATTGAGGGCACAAAAAGCTTTCAGCCCTTAAATGGTGAGACAACTTTAATGGCAACTATTTTCTTTGAAGAGCGCTATTCTGAAATTTGACAGTAGATTGGTGTAGTTGTTTCCTTTGACTGTCACCTGAGCAGTTGATTTCAGGCAGTCACACATTGTAAGAAAAGTGCATAAAAATGGACAAACTTTCAATTTAACTTTTCATCCCAATGTTATATTACAAAATGACTTATTCATTCCTCAAAAACTGGCACATGGGATAAAGGAGTCTGATAGACGACACAAAACAATCAAAGAACTCTGAAGACATTTGATTGAAAAAGTGCAAATATGTCAGCATCAGTTTTTTGAAATTTTTGAAGTGTTGCAGAATTACAGACTCAGGAAAACTGGAATAAACTGGATATGCAGCCAAGAATATTTGCATTCAGTGGGTCAGCATAGGCAAATTTATACCATTTACCTGTTCACAGACAAATTTGAAAATAAGAACATTAAGAAGCCATTCTACATTTCATTCTATTCTTATAAATGCTTTATTTTAACCTCTGTACTTGGTTGTGCTCTCTGGAAAATGCGTGATGAAAAGCTGGTCACATCAGTGTGCACAGTGCATTGCTGACAAATGAGGACCAGGTGGATAAAGCACAGAGAGTTCTTCAGATGTCATGTCTAATTCTGATGATAGTAACACTCCTCATAAACACCCTCCACTAGGACAAGACCAAAGACCGCCAGCCCACCTGCCAGACACAGGCATGTATGAGGGAACCTACAGTAAACACTTCACCTCTTTTAGTTTCCACCTACATTGTAGTGTAATCCACAACTACAGTAAACTGCAGATTGAAAGCTGCATCTCTTGGTTGGGGATTATAGGTGACGCAGCATTTACACCCATGATAACCTACCAGTGCACTAAAGGAAGATGAAATAACGATTCATTTTTAAATAAAGTGGTGATTAATGATTAATTTTATCTGTGTGACCTGTGGTCCCCTAATGCATGTCCACTGCACATCCACCTGTAGAGAATAATAATCTGTGACTTTGATCATTTTAAAATGAGTCTTTGCGCTAGTGTATCTTATTTTGTGCAATAAATCAACTATGTGAGATGGTGACTGTGATGTTGTTTCCAAGTGCTAACTAATATCCCCTATCTTAACAGTTTCTGCCACCACAGTGTGTTAACAGCGGAGTCATTAATGGCTATGCTGCAGTTGGTAAAATGGCTGTGCACCTAATGAGAACATTAACCACAGCAAGTTGTGAGTGAAACAACAACTCTTTTGTTTCAGTTTTCCCTTTGGAATCACATTGTTAATCCACTAGAAAAAAAAAGCTGATTTAACACAGTTTGGGAAACATTGCATGTATAAGGCTAAAGCAAGATGAATCAGTATTCTACAATCCAATCTAAAATTTTTAAATACCATACATAGCCTACAGATGACACAAAAACAGTAAATTTAACTGTCAGAACAAATTAAGTTGCTTCATCTAAATGCATCAGACCTTTTACTGAAAACCTTCTCATGCAGGTTTGTTCTTCTACGTGAGGAGTTTCATTCTTACCTTGTTCCCTCTGAAAACTGGCATGAATTGCATCTGTATTTGCAGAATATTTCTGGATAAACAACAGTCACAAGGCACCAAAGATTCAAACACCAGGTCTTATCAGGCTCAGTGTAGGCTTCTTTTGCTTCATTACACTTCTACATTTAGCTAATGTCCTATTCCAGCATGACTTATAAAAATATATGAAATGTAATGGTCATATACTAAGACAGAATTGTATTCATATCACAAAGATGGAATAGTGCCCACACTGATTTATTTCACCAAAGTTAGAAATACTGATTCTACTCTATAAAGATGTATTTTCATTTTAAAGGTCATTCTTAATCTTTTCTACATATACGCTGTCTTGGGCCCCCCTTTATAAGCTATGGATAGCTTCTGGGGTTACCCTTTTTTACAGTCATATTTTGCTATGAATACAACCTGTATATTTTGATTTTAAATAAATGTGTGAACTGTTTTAAAACTGTCCTTTAAAAGCTGGTGATATATTGTACACACTTCACTTTGCTGTGGTATGTATTCATAAAAATGCTTTAAGTCATTACACTCGCACTGTGAAACTTGAAACACTAGGCAACTTTAACACCTTTCAATAACTTCTCAATATTGTTATTCAAATCCAGACTGTGTTGAAATAATATACACTGAAGAAAAGTAAAAGACTTTAATGTTAAAATATGTTTCTCTTTAACAATATGCATTCTACAATTCAATACAATACCACTGAAGCACAGTTAAATATGACAAAACTAAATAAGAATTCTAGACATGTGGCACTGATTTCATTGGTATAGTTGAAACAAAATCTAATTATGTGATCCTTTCCCCAATGCAATGACATTACCCATTGAAAAAATGTATTATGACATGTTGTACAAGATATCCGATTTTAATTTTTACTTATTCATGGGGACCCATTTACATCAGGCGCAGGGATAATTTAACATTAAAAACCACCTTTGCAGCCAACTCAAGTATATTTACATTTTGTGGTTGTTGATGAATACACACTGTCCCTTTTTCAAAAGACTGACTAAACCAAAAACATGTTTTGTTTATTGTATTATTCAAAAGGACATGCATATAATACCTAAACAACTTGTCTTTTATTGTCACTTTGTAGCTTCAGTATCGTATATAAAGTCTTCTGGTAGGGTCTCAGCAGGCATGTTCTTCAGCTGCTCATCATAGCTGCGGAGCGTCCACAGTTTCTCCAGCTCATACACTTCTCTAGTTTCTGGGAGCATGAAGTGAACAACCATACAGCCTGAAACAGAAAAAGAAAGGAGTGAACACCAGATGTTTTTCTGTAGTGCCAGTTCATAGATGTTCCCCTCTCTAGATAAGATAGTCTAATATGGGATCCAAGAAAGACATACCAAAGTCAATACACAACCAGTCGTCTGTATCCTTTCCTTCAATCTTGACATGAGAATCTTGATCCTTCTTCAGAAATTTATACTGCAAGGAAATCACACATATATTACGCTTGAGAAGCACCACAGTTTGCACAAATTAATGTGAAGTGAAAATAATGGCTAATTACCACTTTGATGGCATAAAGTGCCATTGCCCGGAGGTGTCTTGTTGAAAGGCCACTGACAACAACAAAGTATTCAGCATATTTGATTTGCTCTGGCACTTTAATCACGCAGATATCCACTGCATTTTCCTGCTGTAGTAGAGACACTAGTACGTCAAGATTGAAAGCCTTAGAAGATCCTGGAGAAAAGAACAGAGAAACATCTGATCTGTCCACGTGCCTCTGCAGTATTTTGATACTATACAGTTGTGCTCATAAGTTTACATACCCTAGCAGAATTTGTGTTTCTTTGGCCATTTTTCAGAGAATATGAATAATACAAAAACTTTTCTTTCACTCGTGGCTAGTGGTTTGGTGAATCCATTTATTATCAAACAAATGTGTTTGCGCTTTTTAAATCATACTGACAACAGAAACTATCCAAATGACCCTGATCATAAGTTTAAATACCCCAGTTCTTCATCCTCTGTACTGGCCCCGCCCCTTTAACATCAATGACAGATGGAAGTCTTTTGTGGTAGTTGTGGATCAGACACTTTTTCTCAGATGGTAAAGCTGCCAATTCTTCTTGCCAAAACACCTTCAGTTCCTTTCAGATTTTGCGTTTTCTTGCACAAACTGCATGTTTGACTCCTCCCCAAAGTGGCTCAATGATATTGAGGTCAGGAAACTGAGATGGACACTCCTTCCCCTTCACTTTTTTTCTGCTGTAGCCAATGACAGGTCCACTTGGCCTTGTGTTTTGGGTCATTGTCATGTTGGAAAATCCAAGACCGTCCCGTGTGCATTCTGTCAGGATATGTAAACTTAAAGCACAACTGTATTTGTTTCTCACTGGTTGGTACTTTGTAAAATTATCTCAGTAAGAAAACAGAGAAACCCTTAACATAAAATAAAGGAGGAAAAATGAAATGACTGTATGTAAGAATCCAAAGCTGTACTAATATATTATTATAATTATTATGATTAAGTTGTACATTATTTATCAGTTATAAATATTTTCACATTATTCAAGTGAAATAATTTCTTCCTTTTTCCTGCCTTGTCTACTGAAAACTCACATTCATATCAAAAGAATGTACGGCATTGGTCTGTTGAGATGATGCATTACAAATATACTTTGCATGTGTGTCCAGTGACTATGACTAGATCATTATAATTGAGTGACTATAGAATGCTTTCCTATGAGTCTGTACTTACAGTGTCTATTTATTCATACAGTGTAAACTCTATCCAATTCTTTATGAAAATTGATGGTTAGAGAATGCCACTTGTCAGTTTCCTGGAGAGTCTTTCTCCTTCATATTAAGTAACTGTAAGTACATGTTTGGTTTATAATGCATTGGAGAAAATATACTTTTAATGAAGGCAAGAGGAAAAACCATGTGACTATCAGCCAAAATCTGACCTCCAACACACGGACTGTGGATTGACCGAAAGGTTACTCACTTTGACTTCGTGGATCATCGTCACTGAAGTCGACCTCCACCTCCTGAGATTCCGCTTGAAACGCACCAGTTGTGTTCTTTATATACTTGTCGTTTTCGTTATACAGCTCTGAATAGCGTCTTTTGGTAGTTGCAGGTGAAAACGTACAAGTGAAAACACTATGCCGATTCTGACATGCGGACAAATGAGTTGTGAACCGGTGACTCAGACTTACAGGTGATGCACAGAAACTTCGTAAAAACACTGTTTGTTCCGATAAAACACATTGTTTAAATACAGATGATACTAGCGGCTTAAGGCGATTGAGAATACTCATGATTTTAATTGGTACAAGATAAGAATGTCACAGACTGCACCGTCCACGAGCTGATCAGGGAAAAGGCAGCTGTAAACAGGAAGTGTCTGGCTGTTCTCGGTTTTGATTGGCTTATCGTCTTCTTCGTTGGTTGTCCAGCGTCAATGGAAGTAAGTGCGTCCTCTACCTTTGCCCCCAAAAGAATGGGCTTTATGCACAGCACAGCCCCACTACTTCCTGAACTTCAGGCGGCTCCTTTATTTCCTGTCTTTCATTATTGGACACACTGATTAATCCAGGTGTCTCTGACCACAGTATCACCACAAGAAGTAGCAGACACACCTGGATTAATCAGTGCAAGCAAAAAAGGTTTATTTGTATAGCACAATTCATACACAGGGCAATTCACAGTGCTTTACAAAAATGGAAAAGAGACAGGTTAAAAACACACAATTAGTTAAAACATAATCAATAAAACATAAATAGCAATCAATTAAAATAAAGTAAAAGGTCAGAGTGAAGCTAGAACCCTTTCAGTTGTTGTATACACAGTTGAACAGAGCTGTTTTCAGCCTGGATTTAAACATTGTCAGAGTAGAAGCCTGTTTGACGTCATCAGGAAGACTGTTCCAGAGTTTAACCACATGGAACTGAAACACAGCTTCACCCTGTTTAGTCCTGACTCTGGGCACCAGCAAAAGGCCTGTCCCTGAGGTTCTCAGGGTCTGAGATGGTTCATGTGGGACCAACATGTCTTAGGTGTACTCTGGTGCTAAACCATGGAGAGACTTATACACAAGCAGAGCTGTTTTAAAGTCTATTCTCTGAGAGACAGGAAGCCAGTGTAGACCTGAGCACAGGACTAATATGGTTGTACTTCCTGGTTTTAGTCAGGACCCGAGCAGCAGTGTTCTGAATGGACTGCAGCTGTCTTACAGCTGGTTTACAGAGTCCAGTCAGAAGGCTGTTACAGTAGTCTAAAGTGCTATAAACAAATGCATGGATAAGTCTAAGTCTGGTTTAGACAGGAAACCTTTAATTCTGGCAATGTTTTTGAGATGGTAAAAGGCTGATGATGTTATTGATTTAATGTGGCTGTTAAAGTTTAGATCTGAGTCTATTATTACTCTTAGATTTCTAACCTGATTTTTAGCTTTTAAACTAAGAGATTCCAGATGAATGATGACACTTTCTCTGGGTTTTTGTGGGCCAAAGACAATGACTTCAGTCTTGTCTGAGTTTAGTTGGAGAAAGTTGTTTTGCATCCACACAGTGATCTGTTGGAGGCAGTGACAAAGTGAGTCCATGGGCCCCTGCTCACCTGTTGTTAGCAAGATGTAAATCTGAGTGTTGTCAGCATAGTTGTGGTAGGACACGTTATTACTGCATATTGATTGGATGGATCCCTGGGGGGCCCCACAGGTCACTGCCATTTGGTTTGACACACAGTTTCCGATTTGAACAAAATACTTCCTGTCCTCAAGGTAGGACTTGAACCATTTCAGGGCAGGGCCAGAGATGCCTACCCAGTCCTCTAACCTCTGTAACAGGATCACATGATCTACTGTGTCAAATGCAGCACTCAGATCCAGCAGGACTAAGACTGAGACTTTACCTGTGTCAGTATTCAGATGAATGTCATTTGTCACCTTGATCAGAGCAGTCTCAGTGCTGTGATGGGGCCTGAAACCTGACTGGAAATCATCAAAGCAGTTGTTTAGTAGAAGAAAGTCAGAGAGCTGTTGGTAAACAACCCTCTCAAGGACTTTACCTAAACACAGCAGTGTGTCCAATAATGAAAGACAGGAAATAAAGGAGGCACTTGAAGTTCAGGAAGTAGTGGGGCTGTGCATAGAGCCCATTGACCTAAAAACTCGTGTAAATGCAGCTAACTGTCAGTATTCTCATGATTGTAGCTTCGCTTCTTCTGGTTTATTCATTCAAACCACATGTTGCATTTAGCTTCTGTTTATTTCTCCTGTTTTTATAATACTATTATCAATACTGATCTTTATCTTTGTTGCTTCAACATTTCCCAGAAAACTACCCTGTTGTTGGAATAATAAAAATAATAGTTTGATACTGATAAAATGTCAAAGGACAATGTTAGATTTTGAAGTTACCTTATCCTAATAACATGATTCATCTATTTTATTTCAAATCATTATTCACTGTTTTTACATCACTGAAAAAGATGTAATGTGTTTTCGTCAGACTGCTTGTCAGATATCTATGAGGTGCTAATGTGTTGTTTGGATGTCTTCCAGTTGTTCTGTGGCAAAAAGTTAAAATCATCATGCTACTATGGTTTCACTGTGTCAACAGAGGGAGCAAACTGTGCAACTACAAAAAAGACACAAAATAAATGTCTCTTTCTCTATTTATTTCATTCTATAGGAAAATGAGAATAAAAAAATCTCTGAAAATATAATGATAAAAACTGAATACTTCTGGCCTTAGAAGGCCTTAATGTATAAAATTTAAGTTTCTGGAAAAAATGTATTCAACCTGAGGTAATTTCATAGGTCAGTACATTTCAATTATAATAAGAAATTTACTTATGTAAACAGAACTTTGCAGTGCATATAAATTACAGCAATGTACATTTTGTTCCCTTTATCTGAATGTGACATTTTGTTTTTGTTAGTTTTCAGTTATCTGTATACTCAAGAGTCCATTATTACATTCAGTCTCAAGCCCACAGGAACATGGTCTGTCAGGCCGGCCAGCTGGGTTATGAAGGTCACCTCTTCAACTTCCTGGATGGACACAGGGAGAGTTGGTTTTAGTAAGGTCTACTGGGGAAAAAAGCACTTTCAGATCTAAACCATGAGAACAGGATGTGATCATATTTGCTGTACCATACAAACGATTAATACCAAGACAACGTAGATCATTTGTATTCATGTTTTGCAGCTTTGAGGAGACACAAGGGAGATGAGAGACAAAACAGCGGAGACTGATTTTAAAACTATTAAAGATTAAAAGAATGCACGTACGGTTCTGCAGTGCTTTGAGATGGAGATTTCACGGTACAGAATGTAGTCAATTCGACGCCCAATCCATGGTTGGCCAGGTTCAGGATAAACCAGTGGACAATCTCGTGCAGGAACAGGAGGGGAGATGTACTGCTTTCTCAACTCCTCTCTTTCCAAAGTTCTACAAAGAAACAAATGAGATCATTATGAGATTGAACTGTGTGAATACCATTCACATCAATCTGCTGTAACTGATCTGGAGAGTATGAAATCAGTGTACCTTTGCAGATTTTCTGGGGTGTTTATATTGTCCTCATACAGTGTGGGCTGTTCCAGAAGAGTACCTATAGAAAAAACATTAAAATCCTCATTTAATTAGCATATTTTGTCACATAAATGTAGTATGAGCTACAATTTAAAAATATACCAACCAATGACCCATGGCTTCTCTTTTCCTGGTCCTGCCCTGCAAGGGTCTCTATACTCATCAAACAAACGGTGATTTTGTTCTAGTGTGTCATCTAGACAAATATAAAATATAGGCATTACAATATTTCAGAAAAATTTGGTGTAAAGATATTTGAAATATTTCAACAATTCAAGCACATACCAGGTGAGCAGTTGTCAAAGTTGAAATCACCACAGAGCACATCAAAAACAACATCTTCATCAGGCTTCCTGTTGACAGCTTGAAAATCTCCAATCCATTCTGCTACCATATTTAACTGCTCACAGCGAATTTCCCCTTCGCCTGATAGTAGAACACAGACCAGCTATTACAAATCATCTTAAAAAAAAAAAAAAAAGCTAAGATTTTTAACAAATAATAATAACTTGCCTTCAGGTGCATGTAGGTGTGTGCAGTTGAAAAAGCCAACCACATTTTTCTGTTTTTCATTCTTCCCAATTAGTACCTACATATAAAAAAAACATTAGCAGTCCAGCATATTAATTTGACCACAATAAAACATGCTACTTATCACACTCTACAATATAATATATATTTTTAAAAGTACCTTGGTAGAGAGAAGGCCTTTAGCAGCCAATGCATCTTCCCCTCGGCTGTTAGGAAAACAGTGGTACTGGGCTTCCAGTATTGGGAATCGGCTGGCCACAAATAGACCACTGTTGAAGAACTTGAAAGAGTTGCATTTGCATGGTGGTTGGAAGGAATACACACCAATGTCATAAAGTATATGTCCAAACACAGGCTTCAATGCATTAGTGAGTTTTTTTGCAGCCCTCTTATCAAACACTTCTTCTAGGCAGAGTATATCCACATTGGGTGGGAATAACGATGATACTTCCCATGTTATGTCATCCTGCTGCCGGAGACCCTGAGACAGCAAAGCTCGTGGGGCACTCCTGTGACCTGCTTGGCCCTGCTGGTTGGAGTTTTGATTAGAATTGAAGAGGGGGGGTGACACAGTCAAAGGATCTTCTGTATCATCACATGACACACAAACCACTTGACTATTGCAGGGGGCTACAGACTCTTCAGTGTAGTCTCTCACTGAACCGTTACTTCCTGGAGGTTGGGCCTGTCTATCTGTAGCTCCATATGTTGATGGGTTAACTGTGGGAAGCATACTATTGGAGGGGCTGAGAGTACCACAGCTGCTGGGGGAGTCAACAAAGATACGGATGTGGGGTCGACACACACCCTGTACGATGTGCTGGCCAATGGCAGTTGCTCTGCGTTGGGTGTGTGCAAGGTTGTTGAAGCGAGCTAAGCCATCAGGCAAAAGACACAGATTGGCAGTTGCAAAGCCAAATGATGCCTTTCCTACCAACTCAAAGCCCCTATGAGTCTCCTTTTCTGGTGAAGTTTGTGCTTCTTTGTGGTAGGAGAAGGGTCGACGGCAGAGCTGAAGAGGGGCCCATAGTATGAAGCCAAAGAAGGCTATGATGCATGTGATAATAAAAAGAATGAAAAAAAGGATAGAGCCAAAGACAACTTTGACACGATGACGGTGGAGTTCCTGCCCCAATTGCCGGGTTTTCTCCAAGGTGGTAGACTTCCATAAAGCAATGAGGTTATTAAGAATCCAGAAACAAGGTTGAATTAATGCCCATCCCACAGCATGGACTCCTGCAGCACACCTATTAGGAAATGGAGACAACTGTAATGCCATGTCTCTATTTGTCCATTAAGCAACGACTGGACCTTCCTGTTCAAGCCTCATTCCTGCGGAAAGTTGAAGAAAGCATGTTATTAGCACTGGATCCCTGGTTTAACTGGCTCTCACATTCACACCATGTTTATACATGCAGATGAGGAAAACATGAAGCAAGTGACAGCTGCACTGACATGAATGCAATGCAATCGGTTTCAGCTAGAAGATTAAACTGGCTTACTGCGGGTTTAAGCTTCATGAACACTTTGCAGAAAGATAAAATAAATAAATAAATAAATAAATAAACACATTGCAGCCCACAAGATATAATCCAGCTGTCACCCTCTGCAAGTTTTTTTTTTTTTTAATCACTGGCAATATCAGACTTGCCTGAATGCCACACCTTTGTGTGTATTTACAGGTTATACAGTCTGAAGTAATAGCGTCTTTAGGGTAAAACCAACCCCACATTTACTAAAACATAAAATATATTGAATGGCTCCTGGTTGCCCTTTAATGTTGTCCTAAGTGGGGCCATTGCTGGACTCTTCCAACATAATAAAGACAGTCCCAAGAAATGACGGGACAGGAAGTTGCAAACCCCACTCCACTCCCCCAACTATCCGCAAACTGACTCATTCAAAACGTCAGCTACCAGGATAAGTGAGGTGTCAGTGAAAAAACAGTGAAACCAGTGTTGTTTTCTCGGATGATCTGAAAACTCATACAGGTATGTAGGTTACGCTACAGGTTTCAGCAACGACATTAATGCTTTCGTTTGCAGGTATGCTAGGCTAACAGCTTCATTAACCCATTTAGAAAAGAACAAGAATCGCTGACATTTTACCTAAACCATAACACTATTGCAGAATTTGAACGTGTTCAATAACCAGAGCATCTACATACTCTGTGTGGTGTTACGTTATCACTAATAAAACGTCTCACCTGTTCGGTTGTGTAGCTAGCTTAAACACTGAACAACGTGTAGCAGCCCTGATGGTCTTACCTTAGCACGACAACTGGTGAATACTTTTCCCTTCACTGTATTACATATAATCATTAGATCTTCTCATATAATGAATATATTCATGAGTGTTACACGTTCGAAGTCCACCTCTTTCTGCGTCAGCACCGACAGGTACCGGCCCCTTAAACCCACCCATGTCCCTGCGGCTCACTACACTGGTATAGCCAAGCCACACCCAGTGACGTTGTCATGGTGATGGTGCCGGTCCGTCCGGCGTGAGATCAGATCTGACCTGAGGTGACCTGTCTGTGTACTACCTGGAATTAGATTCACAAAGATATTTAAGACTGGTCTAAAATTCTAGACCAGTCTAATTCCTTTCTCTGATATTGGTCAAATGAAAAAAAAAAAAAAGACATTTTTGCTTGATGGAGTATGGCTTATTTTAAAGCCTAAAAAGTTAGCATACAAGCTTTTTTTTTTTTTTAATTAATGTTTGTACATAACAAACATGGCAGTTTTATATTCCGTGTGTCAGTGTGGCATACATTGTCCAAGGGAACAACTGACAAATATTAGATTAGAATACAAATCCGAAAAAAGATGTCTTGGAATAAAAATGAATAACAATAAGAATAATATATATTTAAAAATAAATAAATAAATAAATAAATAATAAATAAATAAATAAATATTGTAAACCATTGCACAAGGGGGAAATTCAAGTATTGATTTCTATGGGAAATTTGTTCAACATTTTGTATAGGTTTCTGGCTTTAAGAGCTTCAATTGATTTCAGGGACTTTAAGTATAGTTTGAATTGTTAGCATAAAAGCTTATGTCTTAACGTTTAAGATCTTTGTCACCATATTATAGCCAACTACTAGTGGGTCAAAGTGACAAAAATGCGGGAAAAAAAAGTAGTTTGAAAACAAATTCATGTTGAAGTCAACAATTGCTTATGAACACACAGACCTTTATTTTCAACAGTAAGATGTGTCAGTCATGACACTTTTCTGCCACCACATTGAAAACTGCACCATAAGTAAAAGATAAAACAATTTAAAAAAAAAAATAAAATAAAAAAAAGGAATAGGTTTAAATAGCTTATCCATCTCTTAATATATTTATGTACATTTTCTAATTAAGTCTGTGGTGTCTATAATTATTTTAATTAATTAGGACCAAAGAGGCCTGTAATATGTAAAATATAACATGTAAAATGTGGTTACCTGGGTTTGTGTTTTGAACCATTTATTATTCAAGTGTGTAGATGTCAAAGTGTGATTTTGTAAGTTATACATATTTTTAGATATTAAATTTGTCCAATTTGGACAAATTTAAAAATTTAATTTAAAATGAATTAGATTAATTAAATTAATTAAACATTTAAATGTATTTTCAATTACCTTTTCACAAGAGGATCTTTTCTCTTTCTTTCAAGACTCCTGCTTTCTTGTTCTTATATAGAAATAAATTTTTATGCATATTGTATTTATAAAATTGTAAAGTTTATTAAAATTGGGAGAAAATCAGTTATTGTTTTGCTTCTATTTTAATGAAGGAGAGTAAATTATTGGTATGGAAGCAATTTCTAAGTAAGCTACATTATTATATTTTATTGTATTGCATTTTTGTTGTTGTTCTTTTGTATCTTTGTTTTTAATTTCTTTTATGAGTGTTGTTTAACTTAAGTAACTTATGGTTTTAGCATAAGAAAGTGCATATCAAAACCTGGGATCTATGGTAACAACCCAACCAAAATCAAAGTAGGGTTTTTTTTTGTTTTTGTTTTTGTTTTTTTTAGGATTATTTTAAAAGAACGAGGAAAAACAGAAGGATGGCTTCATTGAAAGGTACATTTCTTTGTACTTTTTATATACACATACAATCATACTCACAGACTACTCATCACTTTAAACAGTGTTTATTTGATGCAAAGTTGTGAGATTTGGGTGTTTGGGTGTACAGACATGTCTACCAGAGGAAGAGAGGCATTCCATCCTTCCCTGCCAAGTTGCAGAGGCAACTGAGTAAAATCAGCAGGTCATCATGAAGTTTTCTAGGTGCTATAGTCATTATCACCTTCCTCAAAAATTCTGGATCATTGTAGATTGTTGCCCGAGACTTTAATTCATCAGACGTGTCCTTCAAGATCCCGTATGAGTTGACAACAAACTCAGAGAAACGAGGGTGGAGTGCCATCTTAAACCCAAGCAGGTCCAGTTTGTCCTTAAGGTCCTCATATCTCTGGGTGAGATGAAGACGATAACCTTCATCTATCTCACCAGTTACTGGGTGTGTGCTGACCTGCAGGAGAAATAAGGGTTTTCACTAAAAAACAGTAATCTATATCCTCTTGGAACATCAAAAAGGAACACCCTTCTCCTGGACTTTAAAAAGAAATAAGTCACACGTGTCTAGAATTTTCATACCTCTATGATCTTGTTGGGTATGTTGGCCACGGTGAATCCATAAAGCCTCTTATGGCCCTGGAAGATGTAGGAAAGAATCCTCCTGTCCACCTGGAAGGGAATCTCTCCCAGCAGTCTTTTTGGGTCTGCAATACAAATATAACACAAATACAATGCTATTATTCAAATAATTTTAGGACGTATTTAATTAAAATCCTCTTGGTAGCATCTAAAAAAGCCACTACACAAAAATGGTGTAAAGAGGACCCTCCCCCCTAGATAATTAGGGAGACATTGTGGAAGAAATTCACAACATGGAGAGACTTATTTATATCATAAGACTAGAGCAAGCAACATGCGAAGATCGACAGAAAAAGTGGACAATATATAGGATGACAACTGACACTATGTTCTAAATGTGTTGTAAAATGTAAAAAATGAAACGATAAAATATAAGTTAAAAAAAAAAAAGAATAATAATTTTAAGATGTGCTTCATTTTGGCTGCTACAAATCTGTTTACTGTACAAGTGACTCATTACTTACTTTTGACCCCAGGGGTTAATTCAGCCTGATTGCTGTCATGTCCAGTTTCTTCAATCCGGCCTGTGTTTATTGAGCTTTCCAGGAAAGACCTGAAGTCCACTGGGGATGAGGTACGATGCTGTCTTCTGGTCTGCTGCAATTCATCTTTGAATTGCTTCTCCTTAAAGGTGTTTTGCACCAAACTTGATGCACTTTTTCCTAAAAGTGAGGATGCCACACAGGCAGGCAATGTCAGTTACTATTAATGATGAGCAGAAAGAGTCAAAAACAAATAAGATGATCAAAACTGAACAAAATTTTTAATCATAACGTTGACACATTGGAGTAAAAAAAAAAAACCAAAAATAAAACCTACCAGTTTTATGTCCACTGGTTTGTTTTTCTGTGTAATCTGTATACCTAAACCGGATTCCAACTGCCATCTAGTGGCTAAAAACAAACACTTCCGATACCTGCTAACTCCTCCAGGGCATCTCGGCTGAAGTTGTTCATCTTGTTTTTCAGGTCTCTGTTTTCCTTGATGACACTCAGCATGGTTGACTTCAGCTTTTCGTTTTCCTGGTCGAGTTTTTCAGTCTTTGACAGCACGGCGATGCTTTGCTCCAGGTCCATGTTGTGGCTCCGTTGAACAGTCGAACACCCTCTGCTGCGGTTAAGAACCTGCGCCTTAGGAGCCTCCTTAGCTCAGTCGCCAAGGAGATTGTTTTGCTAACTAACAATGTTGAAAGCTGCGATATATTTGATTCCATTAATTTGTCTTTTATCAATTTATTTGTAGTTTGACAAAATATTCATTTGCTTTCGGGATTTTCAAGTATCACGTGACCTTCATACACTGATCAGACAACACTGACAGGTGCTAAAAAGTATATTATTTTATAACTGACAACTTTCATTGGGTTAAATATACTGGGCAGCAAGCGGACATTTAGTCCTCAAAGCTGATGCACTGGAAGCAGCAAAATTAGTCCAGGTCCATGTCGTAATGGTGGTGACTGGGTCAGAGCAGCTCCACAACTGCAGGCCTGCAGTGGTGAGTACACCCCAAAAATGGACTAAAGAAGGACATCCCAATCTAAGGATAATGGAGCATCTGTGGGACGTGTTGGACAAATAAATCCAATCCACCTCTCTGCTTCCAGGACTTCAGGGATCTGCTGCTAATGTATTGGTCCAGATACCACTGTACACCTTCAGAGGTCTGGTGGAGTCTAGGCCTCAGGTCAGCACTGTTTTAGTGGAAAAAAGGGGGCCTACACAATATTAGACAGGTGGTAATCATGTTCTGCTCCCGTTGATGCTCGGTTGGTTGTTCTTAGCCCAGTTTTGTTAGGTATTAACCACTTTACACTAGGAATGAACATGCTCTGTGGATTCTCTGACCATCACAATTCCTTATTCGTCAAAGTACTTTTGCCCATTATTGCTGCTTTCAGCACAAGTTTGAGGGCTAAACGTTCACTCACTGCCTATTATATCCCATCCACTGATGAGTCCCATTGTAATGTGAGAATTCAAATTAATATCAAAGTGGTCATGTTATGGCTGATCAGAGTACATGGGAAGTCTAAACAAGCCGCGTATAATATAACAGATGCATCACCATAGAAACTGAGCTGATGAAGACTGATATACAAAAAATCATGCAATGTGTAGTCTGAGTTAATGAATGTGTGTGTGTATAGATAGATAGATATACATATATACAGCAGGTATCATGTCATAAAACTTTAATATACCCAAAAATTACAACATATACAATCTAATTATATTTTTGTTAAAAAATGACATACACACTTAGTGAAGCAACAGAAAAAATATCAAGAAATTATCAGAAATTGTGTGATCAACACCAACTAAAATACAAAATAAAACTCCTGCACAAATGCACTACAAATGTTTTGTGTTAGCATTGTTCCCTATCGGCTGCTCCACTTGTTTAGCTTCCCCTTGCTCTTCCAATAATAGCCAGAATGTAGAGAAAAATGTTGATGATGTCTGTGTAAAGGTTAAGAGCAGCAAAGACATATTCCTCAGGATTCAGGGCCAGTTCCTTGTTGCCTAGCAGCATCTGTGTGTCCACCGCCAAAAACTGTAACACAGAACAAATTCAGCATTGATCAAACCACGTATTTAAACAACCAATATTTATGTCTGGTCAAATATGAAAACATATTTAATTGGGACACTTTGCAATGGTCATCCTTCAGGTAATGACTTCAATCCCTAAATGAGTTTGTCATTTCCCGTCACAGGGCACTTTCTGAAATTTAGGAAATTAAGAGCAAAATGTTTCTCAAAAACAGAGAATTTACTGTTTCAAAATGTAATATTAAATAGGCAACAACTGAAGTCAATATATCATTCTGTTGCATGTAAAATATCCAGCAACGAGCTACTTCTCCATTATGCACTGAAAACAACTCTAGAAAAGCAGTTTCATCTTTTTTCCTCCTCACTGAAATTCATTTAATCTTTTTCATTCAATCTTTGAGTCTACACTCTTTGCTACAGAAAAACAGTTTATATTAAGTTGACCCTTAACCATGTAAAACTATCTCTGCCTAACCTTTCCTATGTGATTTATCATCATTTGCTCCAATACCATCCCCTTGATTTACTGATCATGTACATGTTCATAAAAACTAAAGTAAATTTAAACATCTATTATATTAGATCAATAAAAACTGAAATTGAAAAAATGTGAGTTTGAAACTGGTCAATTAATATCATTATTGCAGTGATTTCATTACAAGACTAGAAAACTGGGGACATCCACATGTATGGAACATTTAACAACTTTTTGTTCTCATACTCAGGTGTAAATTGCTATACAGGTGCAAACAAACACTGAATGTTTAATGTTCTGTTTTTTACTCGTGTCTTTGTTGTGGATATTATTTGTGTGTGTGTGTGTGTGAGAGTGAGTGAGAGAGCGAGAGAGAGAAAGATAGATAAGAATATTCTGTTTCAGGTAAGCAATAAGATAATCTTTTGTCTTGTAATGAAACAAAAGATTTAACCACTGCAACTATTCCTTTTGGCATCTTATAAAGTAATTAGTCATATAGAAAATAAGTTCCAAGTAGGGATGTACTGATATATTAGCTAGACATTGGTATTGGCCCATATTTGCTGATATTGATCAATATCAGTATAAGATACCTTTTTACTGATGGTAGAATGGTTGTCTTATTTTAAAGACATTTCTTATATTTGTAGGTTTAAACTGTGTACACTGAAAGATAATGTAATTTCAAAATAGAAACTATTTTCATATTTATTATGAAGATTTCTTTACGGGGGAGATCGATAGCAATAAAAACAAAATAAAGGACCACGCAAGAATTTTGCAATCCTGCACACATAGTTCCAGTTATGCTTTTAGTCACACAGTACCGTTCCAGCATTAAGAGATGCTTTCCTTTGATTATAATCAAACATATTCACACCTCATCTGATACAGTAACGTACAGAGCCAAAATCCTGCCTGTTCTGATTGGGGCCCATGGGTCCTAACCTCAGAAAAAAATTGCCTTAGAGTTAATAGTGAGAGGAAAGTTACTTTTTGATCCCACTTGAATTACGCTGTCATTTACGCATATGATGTTCGTGAATTTACAAGAGAATTATACAAGTCAAGAAAGTCACAGTTTGTGGTATAACTGGTGAAGTATCAGACTGTGAAAAACATAAATAGAGGTGACAGAGGTGACATCATCATAACTGTCTCTTGCCACACTCTGTTCAAAGTTGCTAAATATGTCTCTGGAGCTTCAACATGACCAGACTATAGTAAGTTTCACATCTTTTGACACTTTTTTTTTTTTTACCTCATTCTGGAGAATTAAGGTAAAATGAGCCAAAGCAGCAACTGTTTTTGATGTTGGTGATGTATTGTAATCTATGAGAGAAACACTCCACTGAGCTGTTTAACACACAGGTACATGTGTCTTGACTATGTTTGATATGACTATCTTGGTTTGTAAAATTATCTTTTAGATTGACAAACACGTGGAAATGGTGGCATAATTCAAACATGATAAAAAAAAAAAAATATTTGTCTCTCACAATTGACCGGCAATCCAAAAGCAGGTCCCATGGGGGACACTAGAGGGAATGGGACTTCAGCTCTCTATAAAAATTTTATTTCACATTTTATGAAAAGAGGTGATACCATGCACATCCAGCTGTTAAAAGGTGTGCAGGGTCCTAAAAAAAAAAGAAAAAAAAAACAGTGGATGAAAAAATAAGTTAAAGTCCCCACAACCTGTTGTGAATAAATATCGTTAGGAGCTCAAAAGTTACGCGGACCTTATTTCACATTTTATATCACATTCCTGACTTTTTTTTTAAACCTTCTGCAAAGACAAATGGACACAAGTAGCCAGTATTCACCAACCCTACAATAAACCTCCTCTACCTCTAAATGAAAACAACTTATATGCATAACTTACACAAGTGAAAAGCAGTGCTCCCAGTGCAGCATACACAATGTGCAGAATTTTGTCCCGGATGATGATGCAGAGGAGGCCCATAAGGATCAGGACAATCAAACAGACGAAGAGCACACCATAGCAGGAAGTGAAGTCATATTTGGTCTGTGGGAGGAATGATGTCATTACATCCGAGTAAAATAATCAATATCTATGACATACGCACAAAACCAAGATTGATAGACAAAAACCTGGAGAGAGAAGATGACCACAGTGAAGCACACGATGGCTGTGATGCCCACTGCCATGATCACTGAGTCCGTTTCATGAAAGCTGGCAATCATTCCCACCATGTAGGACATTGCGAGAGTCAAGATGGACTGGAAAAAACATAAGAAAGACAAAACATAACAAGGCTGCTGCAGATGTTGAAATGAAACTTGACTGAATAAATAAATAAATGCCAAAATATTCTATAGTTACATTTAGAAACCTAAGATGAAATTTAATCCTTGTTCCTCCAACCTGATCATATATACATTTATGTTTTTTTAATGTCATGTTCAATAAATCTTCACAAAAACAGCGAGGGTAAAGTAAAGACAGCACTAAAGTGCAATTCAGCTAGGCTAGAAGACACTTCCTTTTATGTACCACTTCTCTCCATTTTTTAGCGGTTTCTTCTTCCTCTTGTTTTTGAAAGAACACCACATCCGTGCAGACTTACTAATGCAACCAGGTTCCACGGGTGTTTTCGACGAAAGTCTCCACAGCAGCTGATCACACACACAGACACCAGGAATATAACATAAGACACCAAGTAGGTCCACATGTTCTGCGCCACAAACATCTTGACTTCATCCACAAAGGTGAAAACAGCCACAAAGGCGAATGTCACAACAAGCTGAGCAGTTAACACCAGGAACACCTGGAATGAAAAGTGGAAACAAGACTAGATTTCAACACTGTTTTAAAGGTGTGTGAATGAAGTATGTTGGTAAATACAACAAGCATATGTTTAATTTTGGTGGCACTTGCACAAATGTTAGTTTAACACTAAAGAGTCAATCCTGTCATTGAATAACACTTTAGTATCACAGGTATTGGGGAAATTACATGTCTGAATAGTGACACATTTTACTTTTAAAAACATAATGGACAAATTAAGGGGCTCAAAAAGTAATAATTGTGAAAAATGATAACAGATAGGACAGACATAATAAAAAGGTGTGTTCCTTTAAACGTGTAGAGACAGGAATTTATCAGTTACCTGTTTGTTCCTACTCTAAACAGTCATTATAATAATACATCAGCCATTAAAAATCCCATGATCAGTCAACCTCTTCCAAATTTTTTCAACAATTTCCAGTTCTTTTGTGGAATGTTATCAAAGATGATTGAATAAGTGACATTTACCCACTGAAAGGTTTTATCTGTTATTTTTTTGGGCTAGTAGGTTAAATTGGTAAGAATGTAGGTAGATTTATATAAGCGTTTGGGATTTCCTAACAGAGTAAAATGTTAATAGCGTGACAAAGAGAATGACAGCTAAAAAAAATTACAAAAGGTGAAAGTGAAAGTTGAGTCTGCAAAGCTGAATTCAGTAGAAAAACACCTGTCACTTACTGGAAGTGGTTTCAGTGGAAATTTCTTTTTGAAAAACACTTAGCAATATCCTGACACAGTGGAACATGACTGAGGAAACAGACCAAAGATAATGGAACAATCCAATAACTGATTAGGGCAGTTTAGCCCTCTTAATCTCATGGTTTACAGTTGTTGTGTAGGATGATAACCATGCACTGAGGACAAGGTGAATCTATCCATCTATCTATATATATATATATATCTTTGATTACGTGATAAAGACAATTTAAATACGCCATGTAAATGTATATGTGTAACCAAATCATAAGGACACAAGAGTCACTGTACAACAGGAAAAACCTAAAAACATTTTGGCCTTTGCAATGAATCCATACAGTGCATGTATTGTTGATGTAGATCCAGTTTGACTTTAAATATTGACTTAATTTAAATTGTACAGTCTCTTTGTCTTCGTGAGTATAGATATACAATTCCTCGTCAGTTTGTGTGGATAGAGACCAGTGTTTTTCAGCAGTGCACCCACTGGACACAGGTTCCTCACCTTTCGTATAAAGGCTCTTCTGATGCTCTTATTATCTAATCCAAAGCCAAACTCTTCGTTATCGTTAAAGGGAGGGGGGTCCTCGTCGTGATGGTAGCCATCATCTGGAGTGATACCACACAGAGAAATGGAGTATATTAAAGACAGACCTGGACCCACGGAGCCCCTCTAGTGCTCCATTACAAACACATACCAGGCAGGTGGTTCTCAAAGCCGTGTCCAGGGGGAAAATACGGGGAAGATGCGGGGTTGACGCCGTATCCTGAGCCGCCCGAGGCCATCTCAAAAGCTCCAGGTACATTTGGTGCAAAGGCAGTCGGTGGAGGAAAAGGGAGACCCGCAGGAGCAGGACCTCCAAACATGTCTGGGCCTGGCATATTGCTGCCAACGGCCGGATACGCTGGCTGCCCGGGCAGCGGCGGTCCCCCCACCACAGTGTACTCCGTCTTCTCGGTGGCCATTTCTAGACCGGCGGCAGAGACTGGCTGGAAGGCAGGCTTTCTGAAACAGGTCTGGAAAGAACTATAAATAAAAGAGATGTCATAAGAGCCGTGTTTTGGTGTAAATAACCCGCACCGATCAGTAGGGTAAGACTTGCACGAAACAAACGCCTCGAGCGAAATTGCGTTGTTACGTCACGTAAGGGGGCGTAACAGAATGTTGCTAACTTCCGGTAGATAACAAAAAAAACAAAAAAACAAAAACCTTAATGACATAAAATCACACTGAGCGAAATTCAGATTTTCTATTTTTTTTCAGTAAAACAAAGTGGTTTTAACAAATGATTCCGACTTGACATCGAGCATACTTTAAATTTCATCGTCATTAATAAATTGAGGCCACTCATTTCACTCTGTCACTAAATAAAAATGTATTCTCGTTAAAGTGCATGAATTAGTCAGATGACTGAATGCAAGTAAGTGTAGAAACTGACAAATGAGGATAACAGACAAGTCACAGGATGAGTTTTAAACCGCGCTGTAACACAATCTGGCCTGGTCTGTGTGATCAGTAAATAAGACATAACAACAACAAACAGCTCCACAATGAAAAGCTGCAGATCAACAATAGTCAGAGAAAATCATGTCAAATCTACTCACATCAGATGTTAATAAAGTGAACGTCGAGCTTGGCTGGACTTGGTACTTTTCCGTTGGTTGTATCACACGCTCGTTGTTTGTCTCTTTTTTTTTTCTTTTTTATCTTCTTTCACTCTACCAGTAAACCAGTTTGCACCACCCACGGGCTGCGGAGTGAATGCGGGTCGGTCCTACAGGTGCCAGGTCGAAGTGCATGTGCAGAAATGAAAGTGAACTGCGTCAAATTAAACGTGGAATGTGCATCCACTAAACATAAACGGAAAAGGCGAGGCGAACAATTGTGTGGAAAAATCCAAAAGAAATAACACACATTAACCAGCAGGTGTCAGGAGACTTTATTTTCGTCAGGAAAACATGTTTCTGCACAAGACTGATTGAACACACTGGTTCCTTAAGCCTGCACCGTACCCCCTTCTATCACAGCTGTAAGGAAACAAATGTGAGAGATTTATTATCAGATAACGTGCACTAAGCCAATACTGCTATAGAAATAGAATTAAAACATATACATTTAACAATTGCATAGACCTGTTGCAAATATGTCTTTTTTTTTATTATTACAACATCATTGATCATCATCATTTTCCACACAAGCTGTTTCTCCAATGTTACACATGTGGAACAATGTTTTATGAGGATTTTCAACAACCGGTCTTAAACTACATAAAATAAGAACATCTTTTTGGCAATTGTTTTGTTTTAGTATTTCATCCACCTTACTTGATTGAACGGACTAATTCTCTTGACATGTTTATATCAATACACTAATAAAATTATTAGACATGAAATATTTATGTTTCTGCAGAATTTGTCTGAGTAGGATCTCACATGTCTGTTCTTTGAGATCAGTATCCTAAATGTGTTGCCTCTGCAAAGCACATAAAAATACATTTCAAGCATAACAGATTGAGAGTGTTTTTGACACACAACATTTTAAAGAGAGTATGAATATAGGACTATATAGTTTTTGTGTATTTAAGCTTTTTTTTTTTTTCCCCAATTAAAAATTAAGTCACACAAAAGAACTTAGGCATCATGTCACTGGACCATAAACATCTAAGTTATGAAAAAGACAGGTGCCTCAAATGTAATTCAAGCTGCAAAATGTGTGGTTTATGACTTTCTTTCCATTGAAGGGAGGATGTGTATCTTATCAGATTCAGTTTTAGATAGTCATGAAAACATAGCATTCATGGTTGAAAGCAGCCTACAAATATTTAACGTATTTCACAGCCATCAAATAAAACATTTCATTGGCGCTAACACAGTAATATACTGCTCAGATTGTATCACAAATTTAACCACTGAGGGCTGTTTACTCTTATCATATCATACTCTTATCACCATATCATAGATGTTTCTTTTTGCAAACCTTTTCCACAACTGTAACATGTGACAAAGACAAAACAAAGCACACAAGTACAAATAAAATGAGGATATATTTCCTTTTATTTCACATATTAAACGTTTGCATTATTTTGTGTCATGCATTACAAAATGCAAGGTTGAGTAGTTGAAATCCTTGCATTAGAAAATATTTAATGTCCAACTACATCAAATGTAAAACATGAAAAAGTTAAAGTTTTCACACGTTCATTTATCCGACTGGTCAAGTATAAAAAGCAAAAGGATTAAGAATCTATTTGAGAGAAAAAAGGATAATCTACAGAAAACAGAAAAAAAGGTTTGACTTATTGCTACTTTTCACACATATTTTGTTCTTTATACACAGTGTAGCACTTTGCTGAGCCAAGTATAAACATCATATGCTCTTGATCATTAGAAATGCAGCAGCACATGTGCACGTCATACCATAGGCTCCATACAACATATGAACAAAAAGGGTTTATTACTGTACGGCTCCATAATAAATACATAAATAGTATAATTTAAAAGGCACATTATGAAACATTTTGTCAAAATGAAAGATTCACATTCAGTGATGTTTCTCCCCTCATGCTAGGCTTCCTTGAGGTGCAATGTAAAGGGAAGAAAAGTGAGTGCTTGTACCAGCTTCAGCTGTCATCTTAGTATTTTTTCTCATCCACAGTCAAGAAAATCCATTTTAAAAGGAAACAAGATGAGGTTGTCTATTCTATTTCACTCCAAACAATTATTAAAGGAAAACAATTAGAACTAAACACTGACTTCTCTATAATCATTTGCATAGCTTCACAAAATAAAATTGTGGTCCAACACTATTAACAATGATTGCATGATGATGTACTTCTATCAACATACTGTATGTATGCAAGAGGTTGGTTTTCAAACTGCTGGGGAAGACACCTGATTTATAAGACATAAACACACCTGGAATTTATCTCAAATTCCACAAAATTCAGCAACAGCTGACATCCAGCGAGTCTAGCTGAGATAACATTAAATATTTTTCTCCTGAATAAATATTAAATATTCTTATATTTTTACACATTTAATGGTGACAAAATACTGATCTCCTTTGAGAAAAATATACTGACTCTGTCTCCAGAGATTCTTCAGGCTCTTTGGTAGAGAGACTGTTAATTTTAAACCTGTAAGTGGCAATCATCATTCAGCCTCTACTGTCTTCCTCCTAACTTCATCCTCATTGAAACATGGGATCTGCTTTCTTCTTCTAAGGTAGTTAGTGCCCATGGTTTTACTGCATGCGATCTGTCTGGAGCTGCTGAGGCTGGTACTGGCTGAAGGCTGCAGCTGCAGCAGCTGCTCCTGGAGTAGCAGCAGTGGTGAGTGGCTGCTGGACGGCATATCCATAGCCGGCTGTAGTCATGTAGCTTGTCGGTGCAGGTGAGGCTGCATATGGATACTGCTCATAAGCGGCAGCAGCTGCTGCAGCAGTGGCAGCAGCCGCAGAGTACTGAGCATATGCAGCTCCAGTGTAGTCAAGATATGGGGAAGTGGCAGCAGCAGCTGTTGCCGTAGCAGCAGAAGGTTGTACATGAGGGATGACCACACTAGGTTGGACAAAGGCCTGAGGGTAGACATAGTGGGCAGGAATCCTGTGGGGCAGAAAGATACCCAGGGTCAAAACAAAGCAACAGGCAGTCATTTGTCCAACGCTGAAACTAAATTCTGGAAAACTGAAAAAGCAGGCGCCACAATACGGCAATCCAGTCCTCAGTTTGACACAGCAAATCCATTCATTAACAACTGAAAACCCTACCTAGAAAATGAAAAGTTAAGGAAGCAGCAAAACAACAAGGAAACACAAGCGCAGCTTTTAATTTCAAAAAGCACCTTAATTTGTAACACAGTATGGCATTAAAAGGAGACACAGCGCGGCCCTGCACCCAGTGTTTCACTATAAACTGAACTTGACAAAATGCCAGCTTATCGCACAACACCACAACATATCAGGAAAAATGTGGACAATACACTGTCCACATACTAACACGCCAACACCACACATACAGGCATGCCCACACATGTTAATAAGTCCTTAAACACAAACCATAAGGAAAAAAATGAGGCTTTAGACATCTTTGACAGAGCAGCTATTATATGCCAGTCAGTTGCAATGCAGTCAGTGTAGCCGCTGCATTTTCATGTCTCATATCCTATCAGATTGTTGTATTAGGTTCCACAGAGGCTGTTTATTGGTTAGAAACATTTTGCATTTAACTGTATTAAAGACACAAAGCGATGTGTGACAGTAAAAGTTCTATTCTGTTTACAGACCAGTGTAAAAAGGATGAATTCATGACTGGGTGTCTGGGTAAATTCTGCCCCGAAAACTAGTGTTAAAGTAACACGCTCACTAAATATACTAAGCAGCAGGTGTGAAACTGTTATATCTGTCCATAGACCAGTGCCCCACCTCCTCTTACAGACATACACCCCCACACAAACACACACACACCAACTTGACTGACAAGGGAGGCTGGAAGCATGCTATTTTTGCTCCCCTTGTCATCCAAAGGACAAGCTGATCTTCTCCTTCAGTAACACATGGCAGGGCACTCGTCAACTGTAATGTCCGCCTATGCCACTACTGTCTCAGTGACCTTCCTGAATGGATTTTCTTTTTCTTTATCATCACAACTGGATGTGATTGTCAGCTGATGAATAAAGTGTTACAAAGAGGAATCCACTGAAACCAGAGCTACACTCATAGCATGTAATAACCACAAAAAGAGTTACACGGCTTGTGCGAAATTTGACAAATCTAATGACAGGCATGTTTTATCCTGTTGAGGATGGATCCAACTTTGATGCAAAAACATCTCTGTGATACAACCTTTTTTTATGTTAATATTTCAAGTGCTAAAAGGACACAGCTGACTTAACACCATGTCTGCTGAAAGAGACGGGATGAACATTTTGTGGCCCTGCAAGCTGAGAGCTAAATAAAGGTGCTTTGTAAATCACCAGGACACATGGGTAATCCCCACCACATAACCAAAAGACTTCAGGGGCACATGGCTCGGTCCACCTGTTGTCCACAGCCGAGCAGCTCTGTCTGTGCCATACATTATTAACAGCACTGCTGAGTGACTCCCATTTTCCATCTGAATTTGAGAGGCTGTGGAGATCACTGTAGCCAACAGCTGCTGCCGAAAAGACCGGCTAAGATCTCTGTCTCCAGCGTCCCGTGCAGAAAACATTTGAGTTCGTCTATATATAAAAGAGGACTGACTTTCTATTTGTTTATTGCACAGCTAATAATGAAACCATAATCACACTATAGCTATCTAACATCTAAAAATTGTTTCATACAGTCAGTGATCCAGCTTTTAAAATGTTGAGCTCTACTTCATGATATGTGATTTCATTAGGACCCTTGATATTTTCAGTCACTTTCACTTGGGGCAGTTTAACATCATGTTCCATGCTTTCTCCTAATGTGATAATAGCAGTTACTATGTCTTTTCATTCCTCAAGCACAATTTTATTATACTTTCCAGCAACATGAGCTGGAGAATTGAGAAAATGTAAAATTCTGACATTTTATCTGAAGCAATCGGCTCAGTTTTTTTTTGCACCTGTAGATGGAAGCTACAAGTGAAAGCAATGGGTTAATATAAGAAACACAGCATCATTGGTAAGAAACAGAAAAGGAACTCCTGCATGCAAGCCAGTGTTTGTTTTGTTGCAGGGGATCAATTTTGGATTGAACACACTGAGTGATCATCAGCCCCCTTTTGACAACAAAACATGATCAACTTGATGTTAACTAAAAACTGGGGGGAAAGGAATAAACCGCAGGCTAAAAGGCACAAATCAATCATTAAAAAAAAAGGGAAAAGAATCAACACCCCATTGCGGAGTTACCACTCCCTATCAAAAAGTCTCAAAAAAAGGTCTGCACAAAACCTCCTGCAACCCCACCTCCCCCACTGCAAGTAGAAATAAGCACACAGTTAAGCTGAACACCACATCATACTGAAAACAAGGCACACACCAGTCTAAGTACTATAGAAAACTGAAAGAAAAGAAGACTTCCATGCATCTAGTCACCATTTTCAGTTCGTTTGTGTATGTTCAGAGTATACAGGTAACACTTTAGTGCTTTGCCCAATGCAGACTCAGCTATTCCTCAAATCATCATGTCCCTTCATCAGCTATTTTAACCGTTACCGACCCTGTCAGATCAGAGAGAGATAGACAACATGAAGTCAATCCTGTGGTGGCTGGGGACAAATGTTCACTTCCTTCACAAACAATGCCAAGCAGAGGAGCACACATCAACACTCACATGTCCTCATTCAGTATTAAAGAAGAGGAGGCAGTCATAAATAACATGTGAACAACAATAAAAGTAGAACATGAATCATGAAAGACTTTTTGAATTATATGCAAACAGATTGTGTTGGAGGAAGTGGGAATTCTGCAGGTTAACATACCCATAGGGTCTTTGGATGAAGGCTGGGTGGATCTGAGGAACACCAAATGTAAACCCTGGAATGAAAACCAACCGCTGTTAGCCTTCAAATACTTCATTAGTGGATTCTCCTTGATACTAAAGTAAAAATAATACTAAGAGTTGATATGAATGTATACAATGAGTGTTAGTTGGATTTAAAAAAGCGACCCACCGTGAAGGTCAGACCCCTCACCTGGCTGTATGACCCTGGGTTTGGCCCCCAGGTAGGCCAAATTCACATTGGCTTTCCTGCCATCTATAATGGGGTTGGGGTCCTTGCAGGCTCGGTCAGCTGAGGCCCGGTCTGCCATGGTCACCTGCAGGAAAACACACCATTTTCAGCTTCTTCTTTATATATATATATATATATATATATATACACATATATGCATGACAGTACTATAAGGTCATCAGACAAGATCATTAATCATCCACTATAGTTCACAGTCTTGCGTGTTTATCCTGGAGTTGCAGCCTCAAACTAACCTAATTTTAACTTGGCTGTCACTCACAAGCAGGAAACACGCAGCCCGTCTTTTCTTTCAGGTTCTGGATCAACTGACATGATCTGCGTCTGAGCAAGTGTACAAACGACAAGTAACTTTAAAGAGTAAACTTACAAATCCATAACCTCTGGATTTCCCCGTCTGTCGATCAGTGATGACTACAGCCTCCTCGATGTCTCCAAACACCTCGAAGTATTTCCTGAGACTTGAGTCCGTGGTGTGATAAGGTAGACCTCCCACGAAGATCTTGGTGAAGGTGGTGTCTTTCTGTGCGGAGTGCATCATTTGCTGATAAATGAAAGGGGGGAAAAAGGAGTTCCTGCAAAGTTTTCGGGTTGATTAAAGGGAGAGGCGTTCAGATGAGTGGACGGAGAGAGTGTGCAACACGGACAGGCAGGCAGCCCCCCGGCAATGTGCAGGAGGAGGGGGAGGAGGAGAGAGGACACCTGTTGGTTTGATGCGGGAGGTTTCCCAGTTGTCAGTGTGTCACAGAAAACTCCACCCAGATCAGATCCAGGACCAGCCACCACGCGGAGATCAGGCTGCCAACTGTCACACAGCTGCTAAAACAGTGGCAGGGACACAGTGTGCACACAAAGATTTCAACAGCACTTGGACCTATATTAGCCTTTAGAAATAATTAGACCCTTGCTAACGCAGGGGTATCAAGCATACGGTCCGCGGGCCAAAAGCGGCCGCCAAACGTGGTAATCTGGCCCCTCAAAAATGTCAATCTCAGTTTAGTTCAGCGGCCACCTCCAGTCCAAGTGGATCTCAAGTGGATGGGACAAATAAAATACTATCACATTAACCTATAAATAATGATAACTTATATATGATGAAATTTAAAGTGTTTTTACTATTGTAGTGTTTAGTACTTTACTATTGTGTGGTACTTAGTGTCTACTACATAACTTGTTTTTAGCTTGTTTTTAATACTGCTGGAACCTGTAAATTTCCCTCTGGGATGAATAAAATATCTATCTATCTATCTATCTATCTATCTATCTATCTATCTATCTATCTATCTATCTATCTATCTATCTA
>JAPQRP010000011.1:0-22839 GCA_037367295.1 Apogon hyalosoma
TTTTTTTATGTTTTTTTTTTTTTTGATTAATTTATTTCCTTTTTGATTAATTTTTGTCCTTTTAAATCTGGAATTTCTTCTGCCTACTTATGTTTGAAATACAATCTATCTATAGAATTGACATGGGACTTTATAAAAAAAAAAAAAAAAAAATAGAGACACTGCTATTTAGCTATTCAACCCCCCTAAAACACCCAAAATACAATGTGTTATCTGTAAATGATGGGAGGAATTAATAAAACCATAAACACCTGCAGGTCTAAAACTGAAATCCATGTAAATATCCGGGCACAAAGTCATAACTGTGCAATAAAACCTCTTCTGGTATGTGTGGGTGTAGTGTTTATGTCATCACTATATCACCATGAGAAGTCATTTTCCAGAAGTCTAAAAAATTCTGCACACAACTGAGCGGTAACAAGAGAGGAGAAGGGAAGTCATCATGTTGTAATTAAGGGGAAACTCGACTTCTCTGTTCACTTTTGTATCTGTAAATATAAAGTACACGAGATTGAGGGATTCGGAGTTCTTCGACAGATACTTCGACAGATAAATTCAACAACTCGTCACAATTCACAGCTTCCCTTTAACCGGGTGTGGAAGCGGTTGAGTCAAAATTAAAGCCAGTTTCTGTGAATCTCTACATACCGGCATAAGGACTTCATTTCCGAAATCAAATAAGAGATATGTACTTTATGAGGTGGTGAGAAATGTTATAATTCATTAAACTGATTTTTTTTTTGTGGTGGAAGAAAGACTGTTAAAGCGCATGATTTGTTGGGGTTCTTTAATCAGTAGGTTATAAATGCAGATGTTTCTTCTATTTTATGGTGCGTTGTTGTAAGTTTGGCTACATAAGTCGTGCTATACAGTGGTCTGATCTGGTCTGTACTGTTCCAGAATGTTACACCCACATTAGAGCGAGACACAACACAATGGAAATGCGTCATAGTTACCACGGTTACAGTCACTGACCAATTATCTAGGATCAGTTCAGAGCGCTGCTTACTGCAATTTAGTTTTCATTTTCAGATCCATTTCTTCATACGTGACAATATTATCAGAAAAATTGCAACCGCAATAATTGGGGTCATATGTAGTATTGATGTTCCAACCCTCACCAACAGGGGGAAGTCTAGTATCAGAACACACAGAAACCACCAACGAATCAACCCCATGTATCCACAGACTGTATCACTCACTGAATAAAGTATTGAATAAAGTATAAAGCTAACTGTTTACATGCATCTATATTATGGTATCATCAAGTTTTCTTCTTCAAAGCAAAACTACTCACACTAACACGTGTCTTATAATCTTCATTTGCTGCATCGGCTGATAGTTTACATTATAGCTCTGTTAGCTTAGCTCTGTTTTTTAGACAGAAAACAGCCACAGTAAAACCACAAATCACCTCTGTTTTCTGTTTGTGTTGTCAGTAGCTGAACTAAAGATCTGTTTGGAATCGTCCAAACACGGTCAGAACTGTCGCGGTTTACTCTGAACCGTGGATCAACAAACGGCAACTTATCAAAGATTATAATATGACATCCCATAATAACTTTATACCTTCAGAAGCCTCAGAATCAAACTCATCTGTGTAGAAGTAACGCTCCCGTTTCAGCATCAGACTCCATTCTTTACATTTAGAGCTGAGTCCAGTGGAGAAAACAACGCCTTCTTCTACTTTAAAAGTTGTTTCTTAATGGTTCTCATCCCATCTGGTCACTTTCTGATGCTTTGTTCAAAGGCCCTGTGGTGTTACTTTTCGGGAGACTGACAGAGTGACTCACTACTCCCTCTAGTGGTCACTTCGGTGTAAATAAATTCAGTTCATATCTGTACAATCTAACGCATCGGCAGTTACGGACCTGCCCTTTAAAGCAGCGTACGACTTTCATCACAATTTTTTTTTTTTTTCATATTTGTAAAACCCGAGTGATAGCCTCATTCTCACTTCCCTCACGGTGAACAACTTCGAAGATGACTCCATCATAAACACAGTCCGCTTGTTTACATAACAAACCAAAACGTCACTTGGGCCTTTTCGGAAATTTTGTCGCGAAGTGCATTGTGGGAATGGGAATTAGAAGTGAAAGCAGTTTCTCACAGATTCGGCAAGAAAACGAGCCAGATCGCAACGTAAACTTCTCCAGTCCACCAGGGTTGTTTTAAAGAATGAGTCCAGTCGGTGGATGGAGGTAAAGGCCACATTTGGGTTCCGCACTCACGTAGAGACAGCAAAATTGCTGCTGCGTGGAATTCCCATTCCCACGATGCACTTCGCGACAAAATTTCCGAAAAGGCCCGAGTGACGTTTCGGTTTGTCATGTAAACAAGCAAACAGTGTTTACGATGGAGTCACTTTCAGAGTTGTTCTCCGTGAGGGAAGTGATTCAGGTGAGTAAACGTGGAAAAACTAACGGATTAGTGATAATTAGGATATCACGCGGGTTTTACAAATTCGAAAAAAGAAAAGTGCGATGAAAGCCGTACGCAGCTTTAAAGGGCGGGTCTGTAACTGCCAATGTGTCGGATTGTACAGATATGAACTGAATATATTTACACCGACGTGACCACTAGAGGGAGTAGAGAGTCACTCTGTCAGTCTCCCGAAAAGTAAAGGCTATCACGGGGGTTTTACCAATTTGAAAAAAAAATTGTGATGAAAGTCGTACACTGCTTTAACCCACTGAAGCACAGATGATAAAAAAAAAAAAACAGTCACGTTGGAAAGTTTTAGCGTGTGAACGTAGCCTCAGTGTTTTAATCTCCAGCTGAAAACTGTCGAGACACTAAACAAAACAGGATATGTGAGAAATATCTGCCCTCCCTCCCTTTCCCATCTACTTCCTCTTCAGTACATGACAGTTATGCTTCTCTCATCCTTACTCACCCATCCATACTTCTCCAAACTGCCCCGCTCCCAGCTTCTTCACCATCCTTATCGACTCTTTGGAGATTTCCCAGGCGTCTTTATCCCACGGTTTCTGAGCTTTGGGTTTCACGCATGCACGGTCCAGTTTACGACACAACCCATCTGCTTTGTCTGGAAAGAAAACGCACAAACAAACACACACAAAGGGAATGATATCCCTGTGTTCACACCTTTCAACTACCTGTTTCCTTATAAGTATCAATGTTCTGCAGATACAGAAGAGTTGGTGTCACGTTTCAGAAAACAGAACGTAAAGTACTCACTGTGATAATGTTTGATCATGCTGCTGATGTCTTCAAAGGAGATTTTTGGAGAGATATAGCAACCTCCGTTATCCAGCATCCTGATCTTATAGTGTTTGACTGAATCTGTCCCGTGAGCGTCCACATCTCTGATAGACAATGAATAACTTCCTGGAGAAACAAAACATTAAAAATAAAAACATTAACTGCTAAAACGGAATAAAAGTGGCAAAAAAAAAAAAAAAAGAACTGCATGTATTGAAGATTTGATGTGTGATATTTAGTGACATCTAGTGGTGAAGTCGCAGATTCTCTCCCCTACGTCGACCGGAGAAAAAGTCCCTAAAGTTTCAGTTTTGTCCATTTTTAGCTTTTTGAGAAGCAGATGTCAACTTAATTATACAGGGTTCCCGCAGCGTCTTAAGTCTTGGATTTACAAATCTGCATTTAATACCTTAAAACAGTCTTTAAAAGGTGTTAAATTTGGTACGCTAGGTCTTGCCATAAACTTGTTGGCTGAATTGTGTTTAAACGTATATGTTAAGTGTCCAAACTGTAAAGAAAGTAACGTTAGTCGACTCAGTTCCACCCGTTCCAACCCGACAATTTACACCGATATTAGTAACCAATGATTGCGAACTGTGCAGCCCCCGGTGAGAAATAACTCGGAATGGCGGGAATCAAGGTGAAATATATAAATTAGTGCTGTCAAATGATAACATTCAGATTAATCACAGGGTTGCTGTTGATTAATTTAATTTAATTTAATCACAATTAAATAGCATTCATTTTTAATCTATATTAATCACATTTCATTTTCCATGAGCAAACAGGCTCAAGAAAAAAGGTAATATATATGCACTTAACATGTTTGTTGCAAGCTTGGCGAAGCGTTAGCCAAAGTGCTAGCAGAGACCCCAACTAATGCTCCCCGCTAATGTAATTATGCTTTTTGTAGGTCGACTGTTCCGTCTTTGTTTTCTTTTTTTTGTAATCATATTTCCGTCCAGTGGGCCAATGTGCTGTTTAGCATCTTCCATCTTTATGGGTTGGTTGTCACTACTGGATCAACTGCCCATTTGAGATGAGCGACGCTAATTCAACTTGGACAAACTGCCCAAAATGCGTTAGCCGAGATGTTCAGAGTCCTTTTGTGCAGCAGATGAGTTAATTGCATTAAAATTTTTAATCACATTAATCATGATGATGGATTAATCTGTGTTAATGCGTTCATTTTGACAGCCCTAAAATAAATAAATAAAAAAAAATGTCCTGAATTCTAGAAGTTGTACATTTTTACCAGTATGACTGTGACATAAGGTGTGAAACGGGCATTAAATTCCATTCTAAGTAATCTTAAAAAGGTCTTAAAAAGTCTTACATTTAACTTGTAGAAACCTGTAGGAACCCTGTTATAGCAGTAGTGATGGTAAAGCATCTTAATGCCCCAGATTCTACATTAATAATGCAAACCCTCCAAGATAGTTCTTGCTGGTTAGTATTCTGATATTTATGCCTGTTTCTGGGAAACAAGCTTCTACATTTGAATTAAATTGATGGAGTTGAAGATGAAACAAAGTGTGAAACCAAAACGTACTGAAAACATAACCTGTACCCACTAACAGTACTATTGAAACACCTTAAATACCGTTTCAGTTCCTTAATGAATGTTAACACATACAGGGAACACACTATTTCAGACTAACGTGAGCTAATTAGGATGCTAACTGTCAGACTATGTGATTAAAAATAAAGCTAACATCAACAAATGCGGCTAAGTTATGCTAGTTACTGTAATTAATCAACAGTTTGAGTCAGAACGACAGACATGACAGGATATGATCATCCAGTGAGTAACTCCTTAAACACAACTATGGAAGAAGTGTCTGTCAGGGAGGAAAATTATTTTTATTCACCAAATACGAGCTCTGAATGTCCAAGTCAACAGTCAAGCTAATGCTAGTGAAGCACAAACAGCTAACCTGTCAATTCTCATGTCATTTTGCACAATTTTTTCACCTTAATATTTTTTTCATTTTATTTTATTTTATCAGCCTTTATTTAAACTCGGAAATATATTGAGGAAGCAACCTCATTCACAATATAGCCGAGACAAAACAAAACATTTGAAACATACAATGGACATATCAGAAATGCTGAAAAGTTAAAGTGACAATGATTAATTAAAAACAGCGAAGCCGACTCAAAAACAGGAGCAGCTAAGGTCAAATAAGTTAGAGGTATGGATTGAAAACACAATATATTTGAAACATACAATGCCATATCAGAAATACCCGAGAGTAAAAGTGATAGAGGTGAACTAAAAGACGGACGTCTACTTAAAAACAGGAGCAGCCGGAGGTAAAATAAGAAGTGATTAAAGATTTAAATTGTCCTAGTGATAAAAGTGCAGTAAGTTTCAGATGATTTTGGAGAGCGTTCCAGGTTTCAGCTGCACAGTAAGAAAAACTGGACTTTCCTAATTCAGCACGAACTGAAGGAACCTGCAGTGTGAGCCAGTCCTTTGAGCGAGTGTGATGTTGACCTGCATTAAAAGATACTAAAAAAATTCATATCAGATGGTAAAAGACCAGTGAGGGCTTTAAAAACAAATAAAATCCAATGTCTGTTGGATAGAAAGGACCATTCAACTATAGAATAAAGGTCACAGTGTTGGAGCTGTCATTGGTAATAAACCTCAGGGCTGAATGATAAACAGTGTCGAGTGGATGTAGGGTTGTAGCCGATGCATGCCTGTAGAAAATGTCTCCATTATCTAAAACTGATATAAAAGTTGCCTCAACCAGTTTCTTCCTGTAATGAAGAGGAAAGGACGATTTGTTTCTATGACAAAAAAAAAAAAAAATCCCACCTTTTGTAACGTAATGGGTAGATTTTATACAAATAGATTTTTAAACAAATTCACAGCTCAGATCACTTGTAATTGAAGGATATTAAACTGTTACATGTTTATTTCTGTTGTAAAATTTTAACACGGGCTTTGCTTTTGGACCCAACCCCCCCCCCCCCAGTGGACAATGGCGGAACCGCAGCCTTTCATACTTCAACACTGACTTCACTTTTCGGGCCAAGAGGAAATTCATATACATTTCTCACTTCCCCACGCACTCCGAAGACACCGGGTCTGTCTCACAAAAACATTATTCTAAATATTATATTCAGTATCTGCAATCAGATCCATTGAATTCCACTAATAAACCTTTCAAAGGGAGGAAAATGTCCCTCTGAGCTGATGTGATTTTCATACCTTTTGACGTCTCGCTTTCTCGAATAAGATACGATCCTGGTTTATTTGCCGGCGCCAGTAGTTGCCTCTCTGCATCTTTTCTTGTGATGTCTTTGAAAAACCACCTGCAGTGTTGGGAATTAACAGTGTTGGTTAGCAAAATGAGTGCAATCCGTTAGTTACTGAGAAAAAATACGCAACAAAATGAGTTTGGCATGAAAATACTGATGATTACAAAGCAGTTGGATCTTAGTATGTATTCTTTTTATTACAAATCTCATACGTAGAATATAATATCTAGTCGCTTTGTATCTTTTTAACCAGGAACGACTTCATTTGGCAGATTTTTAGAGTTATTTTTGGCTTATTCTCTTGTTTTAATCCACACAATAATTTCACAAGGTAATCAGTTTCCAAATGCCATAACTTTGATGAATTAACAAATGGTTTTTACGACAGTATTCGGCAGTTATTTCGGAACCATCCTTCTCGATGGTGAGAATTAAATATTACAATGAAACATGATTTTGTCTCATTTCTATTCCCCCAAATTGTTCTCAAAGCTGAAAAAAGTATCCTTTGTGATTGGGATTGACAACAACAATGATAATAATAATAATGATAAGAAGAAGCATAATAGTAATCTGTATGGACTTTCACTTAGGGTCATTAATGTCATTGAACAGCTTGGCTTTCAACACTAACAGCCTTTTTCAGAGAAGACGCTAAAACTCATTAACTAAGAATAGGACAAAGTCAGCTTTTATTTTTCAGCCACTTACTCCTCTGTTTCCATGGTGTCAGCTTGGGCGACATAATTCGACGGGATGAATCCTTCTCTGTTGGTTGTCAGGGACTTTGCTTTCCACCACTCACCATGTCTGCAACAATAGTCTGTTCGTTAGTCGGCAGTGTCACCGAAATAATGGACGAACCTCTTGAACGCGGGATTTTCCATTAAAATCCACTTTAAGCCGCTTATAATTAAAACTACTTCCATTCTTCAATCATCAGCCAGCTCTAATTGTCCTCGATGGTGGAATTTTGTTTCAGTGCATGAACTGTTTCATGAGGATTTGTTGAATTAGATTTAAATTCAATCAGAGATGAATACTACTGTTACAGTGTGTGGTCTTCAGTCACATCTAGTGGTGGAGTTGGAGACTGCACCACTCTGCCCTACGGTGGCCACAAGAAACACCAAAATCCTTCACATCATTCTGTTGCAACAGTATTAATTCTGATCTATATTTGCACTCTGTTCACACTAATACTTATATTAAAAAAAGATACAAAAACAACCACAATTGCGCCATCAAACCATTTGTGTTTGTATTGGACGTTAAACTTATGTCCACATATACAAAAGCGGTCCTGACATAATGTGTGACCACGCAGGAACGCACTGTGTTTACAGAAGTACATATGTTTTTGCCGCCGCTACTCCTCCTGGAACGCAGAACTATGACATTTGTTGCATTTCAATGATATACAGGTCAGATAAATGCGACTGGCCGTTCAGACTGAAGTTGCATGGCAAAATTTCAGATACATATCGAATTTAGGACCAAATATGAAAGTGGCCCGGGTCGGATTTGAAAAAATCGGATTCGTACTGTTCAAATCAAATCAAATTTTATTTATATAGCACCAAATCATAACAAAAGTTTTCTCATGACACTTTACATATAGAGCTGGTCGAAACCAGACTCTGTTCAAACTGTCTTTAAGGACGTTTTCACACAGCGTCCGTATCCGAGTCTGTTGGACCCCAAAGTCCACGTAATTTTATCAGTGTGAGTGCAAATGTTCTGTGCGCGAGTACCATACCCGAGTCCAGCTGAGAAGGTAGTCCTGGGTACGGACTGCGTGGACTCCAGTATGGTACACTGCAGTGCGAAAGCGATGCCCGAGACTGGACGCGACCTAATCAGCACTCCGACAACAGAAGTGCGTTAATCACCACAAGACCATAGATGGCGCTGTAGCTACCCGATCTGCACACCTATCCGATTTGCACCGCGCATGCGCAATGTGGTCAGCCGTCATGGCCACAGAACTACGGCAACTCCGTTTGGACAAAACCGTTTTGCTGACCTTACCCGATTTGCGCCTTTAAAAAAATCCCCGAAACTTTATTAATAACATTTAAATTTACAAATACAAATACAGATCTCTGATCTGTAAATCAGGTAGCCACAGTCCAACTGTCACACACTTATTCAGTCAAAATGAAGGATTTCACCTCCTACAAGGAACTGAAATACTACATATGTATCTGTACACTTCTCCTCTGTAGGCAGTGTTAGCAGGTTATATCTGTTCATTCTCTGTTTATAGGTAAACATCTTTCTCTGTAAATGTATACGTTTGTACATTGTACACACTGGACAGCACATTACCTACTCTATATTTTGTACATACGCACCTGCATCCTATATTATATTTTATCTTTTTATTCTCATTTCTATTATTCTATCCTTCTAGTATTTCTAGCTCTATGTAAGACTTCTTTCTAAGTGCTGATGTTTGTATGTCATGCTATTACAAAAGAATTTCCCAAGTTTGGGATCAGGAAAGTACGTCTGAATAAATCTAAATGTTGTTAATAAGGTTTTTTTTTTTTTTTTAAAAGACGCAAATTGGGTAAGGTCCGCAAAACGGTTTTGTCCAAACTGAGTTGCCGTAGTTTTGTGGCCATGATGGCCGACCATATTGTGACCATATATGCGCGGTACAAATCAGGTAGGTGTGCAGATCGGGTAGCCACAGGCGCTCCTTTTGTCTCCTGGAAAAGCCTCGGATCCACGCAGCACGGGCTCGCCTTATCAGGGACAACGAAGGTGGCTCTTCTTCTCTCTGCTTCAAACAGATAGAAAAGTATTTCCTGTGAACAGAACAGTCGGTCGCTTGATGACGTAAGGGTTTGTCACATCCGCGTTTGTTGGATAGCGACAGAATTCCTTCCACAACGCCACCTACTGTTTTGGCCCTGCAACGCCCACTCATGCTCGGGTACAGACCACGGTACGTGCTCGTGAACGCGATATCTACGGGAAAGGTATGATCGTATCCAAGCGCGGCACGGGTCCAGATACCCTTTGTGAAAACACCCTAACAGATCGGATACAGGTCACATATGGGCAAGAAAAATCGGATTTGGGCCACATTTGCCTGCAGTCTGAACGTAGTAGTAGAACGTAGTCTGAATTTAATGAAAGTCAAACCTTTTGCTCATTCTACATTACCAAAACAACTCAACTGAAAAGCATAATCCGTGTCTGTCATTAGCCTTTCCTGACTAAATCTTACACTTTGAACCTTTAAAGTCTGTCCCTAGGTTAGAGGATTTGTTGATGATGCAAACGTCTGTAACCGTGTCTGAACTGACCGTGTAAGCGTTATGAACCAGACTGCGTTTCAAAGCTCGTGTCAGGCCAGAGCCGTACATGACGCATGAGATAAATGATGAATAACGTTTCTTGTAGTTGAATCAGTCACTTACTCCTCGAGGATTCGCATCTTTTCTCCCTTCTTGAATCCTAAATCGTCAGGGTGTGCTGCTTCGTACGCGAAAAGACCAATCACAATTTTAGCCTTATCCCCTTGCTCTGTAGAAGAAAAGAGAAATTTAAAAGTACATCTGTATTTTATAATCAACAGAGTCTGTCATGAATAAATATCAACTGTAATCGATGGTAAAGCAAAGGCAGCCACATGTGTTAGCAAAACAAGGTTGAGTCCTTTTCTAAATTCACGCTTTAAAGCCAGTAGTTTGTCATTTATCCATCCCTATGTTGGCTTTTTGGAGCTTCAAGGGACCATATTTGAACAAAAGGGGTGGAGCTACAGGAGTCCACAGGGTTAGAAGTGAGCTAATGCTAAGTGCTAACTCAGTGAATCCATGGTAAACTTTACTGAGCATTGCGTAACAATTATTTTGCAGTCTTTCACTGGAACCTATATTAACCACAACTATCATCGAACTGTCCGAAAATACGTTTTACCGAATGAACGGGAGAAATCACAGCTTCTACAGCAGTGGAAAAAAGTTTTCGAATAGCCTAACGAAATTGAACACAATCTCAGACTTGACAATGTGATATCATATAGATAACACGCCACTTTTATTGGTGTGTTGTCTGAACGCATTATAAGCTTTCCGCGTGTATGTTCATGTCATGTAAAATAACACGCAATTAGCGCCATTAGCAGCCAGTGCGATTAGCGGTTAGGGTCAGGGGTTACGGATAGTGGTTAGCGATTAGCAGCTAGTGCGATTAGCAGTTAAGGTCAGGGGTTAGGGATAGTGGTTAGCGATTAGCAGCTAGTGCGATTAGCGGTTGCGGTTAGGCTTAGGCTTAGGGTTAGTGGTTACGGATATGTAAACCAGAGATCTTGACGTACATTGACACGCCATCAAATGACGTTGAATAACACGTGAAAGGATGAAAATGCATGTTATGTGTAGCACACCAAATCCAATAAGAACTGGAGTAACATACAATGTGATTTCATGAGATCAGTCTGAGCATGATCACAAAATATTTGTTTAAAGTTTTTTTGTGTTTTAAAATGTGTCAATGCAACTGATTTGTTTGTTGGAAAGGAAAAAAAAAATTCTGAACAGTTTCAACAAGTCATCAATACTAGGAGTTCAATGACTAAAGAGTGATTCTTAATGCAACATAAATATATGGAGCATCCAAAAAACTTTTTTCCACTCTTTGTATTTGTCCTGTGATTTTATTAATGGAATAAAGACGGATTTCCGTTTTCATCCAAATAAAACACGACACTGGGATAAATCTTTACGTAACATCTATATTATAAAAGGGAAGTGGACTCTGCGGACTGTTTGTGTGCGTGTCTCAGGCATCACACTAAATCCGTACAGAGCTGACTGCTGCAGTTTGACAAACTTATGTATTTTTGATCAAGGAACAGACTAGTGTAAACAGCAAGTTGATAGGACCAAAATTTGGGGAGATATTAGTTATTTTGGAATACAGTAGCCTTACAATCCCGTTGATATGCCCAGAATCATAGAATCATAGAACTGAAATGGGTTACCCAGCAACAGATAAACAATAGGGCCACGTTGCCATGGTGTCAAATTTCATGTGCAGAAACAGACATGCCAGCTGAGAGGTTATTCAACTGAAAATGACAGAGGAATTCACCAAGAAAGTAAAGGAATGAACTGGATCAGAGGCAAGTTTATAACATAAAACAACTACCACATCTAGAGCTCATGGTTCCCCACGGCTCAACGCACTAGTTACTTAATATTTTTAGGGAAAAGTTCAATGTAAGTCAATGGGAGCCAGAACGTTTTGGTGCCAAATAAATGTGTCCTACCTTCCATCTTCTGAAACACCTGACCAGGCAGTAAGGTGTTATTCTGCAAAGACAAAGAGCTTCAGTTACTAAGATCTACTGTCATCTATCCATCTATCTATCTATCTATCTATCTATCTATCTATCTATCTATCTAGAAAATATTACATTATACCTATAAATAATGACAATTCCAAATGTTTCTCTTTGTTTTAGTGCAAAAAAAACCCAACAAAAACATCAAATTATGCAAATATTTACATTAACAAACTCTCCTTTAACAATAAAATGTTAAACCTGAACATTAAATTAACAAATATGAACACCCTGAAAAGTCTAAAGAAAATTAGGTGCAATTTTAACAATATAATGCCTAAATATTTCTTGTTTTTTGTAGATTTGATCGGTAATGCACATGCTGGAATGAGAGGCTGAAGCATTATGTCGTTAAAATTGCACTTATTTTTCTTAATGCATTTTTTTTTTTCAGGTTATTCACATCTTTTTTGTTTGGATGGGTTACAAATTAAAATATTTTCACAATTTCATGTTATTTTTTTGCAGTAAAACAAAGAAAAATTTGGAGCTGTCGTGATTTATAGACTTGGACTGGATTCAAATCAGGCTGAACGTGGAACCTGAAAGAAAACGAGTTTGACACCCCTGATCTATCTGCAGCCAACCTATTTAGAATGTACATAACTGTCATTTTTTCCATTAAAATAGGTGCAGCGTTCAAACGTCCGTTATCGTCTCATTGTCTTCCAGCTGTCTGTCTACTTACTAGGTTGTTTTTTGTTTTGGAGGTGGGGTCTCTGACATAGTGCTCGGTACGTACAGCTTGCTGGCTGATCTTTCCATCACCTCCTCCGCTCAGACCCTCGCTCAGCGTGGACTTCATACAGCCCATCGTTTCTGCAGGAGGAAGTGAGAAAGAGGAAGAGGGAACGCATAATGTCAGCTTCTGAAACAAACACAATGTTTGGTCTCAAACACCTGCAAGCTTGTGTTTTTTTTTTTGTTGTTTCCACACGCACAAAAATACCACGGAGTGATATTAGTTTTGGCTTTACACGTATGAACTTGTTGTTATACAGATTTTTATTATGGCACAGATTTTAGACTTTATTCCACATTAAGTTACCAGAAAGTTCCAAATCCTACAAGTGAAACTGAATGAACCCATAAAGAGCCAGTGCTACTTTTGTGTCAGTTCCTAAATGATTTTTCCTCTTTATTTAGCCTTTCCCAAGTGATTTATCGTCATTTATTATAATATTATCCTCTGAATTTTGCATTTTTTCCCACTGAAAATCATCTATTTTCCTGTTTAATTCACTGATCATGTTAGATGTTCAGAAAAGCTCGCAGTAAATTGAAAAGTTATTATATCAAAAACAGAAACGGACTTTTTCATTCCAGTCTCTCACTAACTGAACATAAACCCAGTGTGTCCATCCGCTGTCACTGATCCAACTCCATGGGTTTAACTGGTGAATCAATGTTGTAGAAGATGACGGTGTTTCCGCGGTAACTACGGAGCCTCTGAACATCCAAAGGGGTCATATTTGATGACCATGAAAAGATGAAGAACTATTTTACACCCATTATTTACATGTATTGATAGAGTTAGTGGATCAGCAGTTTGGATTCGTAGATGGTTTTGGTCGACGGTGGATGTTTTGGTCTTTGTGAGTTAATGGTATGAGAAATAGGAGAAATATTTGCATTTACCATAAATTCTATGATTGTGATTTCATTTGGAAGCTGCTGCAAATAATTCAGTCTTTCAGGGTTAAAATAAGTCCAGCTAAACCCTGTTCTGTTGTCATTATTATACAGAGTTTCGGGGATATTATGTTTTTGGTCCGACCGCCGCCGCCAGATATCCTTTGTGTTAACGTGGTAACTTGAAAAATATTGGGTTTAGACATTCCATATTCTCTATATCAATCAAAACCATGGAGAGGAAGAACTGATTCAATTTTGGACGATTTATTGTTTCTAGATTGGCCACAAGGGGCTGCTCAAAAGTTTAACATCACTACACACTCTTTTGTTCATATCTCTGGAACTATTTGTCTGATTGACTTCAAGTGCAAATGAAAGGTCATGACCTGGGGATGCATCACCTCATGACATCATAGCTGTCTGGTTAAGGATCGGGGGCGTTCGGGGATATACCCCAAGCCGTCGCTTCCAATGGCGTAAGCCTAGTTTTATCATGTTAACACATTTGAGCTCATTATTGCTGCTCTTTGTACTGATGAGTATTTCAGAATAGGTTTTAAACATAGGTAACCCCCCCAAAAAAAAAAAAAAACAAAAAAAAAAACAAGTGGTTCCAGGCACAATAAGCCCCGCCCCTCGCACATACTGTGGCTTATTTTGTCATCGGTCCAGCTGATGTCATCATGTCTATGCGTGTGCTGATGTCAGGATATCACCTGCTTTTACGTATGCGCCAAGTTTGAAGTAAATTGAAACAAAATTGCTGTTTTTATAGATGTGAAATTTTGCCCGTTATAAGTAAATAGGGAAAAAAAAAAAAAAGATTTTAACTTTGACCTCCTTTTCCTAAAATGTAATGTTGTCTATTCTGGGTCACTAGCAATGTATAAACCAAATTTGGTATGAATTCAAGCAATAGTTTTGCTGCTAGAGTGTTGACAACAGAGGTGTGTAGTCCCAGGTTCATGAAGTCAAAGTCCTGCCATGTTTTGGTTCCAGCCCACTTTGATGAGCGCAACTCCCCATCCAGGTACATGGGGTCATTAGTGGAATCAGCTGTGTTCAGTGAACAGGTTGGAACCAATACTTCCGGGGACTTCCTGGTTAAATAAAGGTCAAATAAAATAAATAAAATACACGGCAGGACTTTGACTTGATGAACCTGGGATTACCCAACAAACAAGTAAACAAACAAAGAAACAAACCAAAAACAATACCCCTTGCCACTCCTTCAGGGGGTAATAATCTACAGAAATGACTTATGTGAGCAATGTTATCTTTAATGCCATATTCTGTGAAATGCATTTGCGTCGTAAGAACATTTTAATATCACTAGTATCGATTTTATTTTTTGTTTTTTTTTGGCCCTTTTCATTTGACAAACGTTTGCGACTTTTCCAAACAGCTATAGAAATGTTCAGTCCTGTTAAAATATTCGAAACATCACCACATCTGCACTGTATTGCAGGTTTAAGGAAATAATAAAAGCAGCCATGTTCTTCATTATCAGTGCTGATAGCACTTCGTCACATATGTTTAATGACTGTTCAGCTAATGCTCCTGACACACTTTTAAACTTTGGACCTGATAGAGAATATTTTACTGCTTTTCTTCACTTTTACATTGGTTTTTATCTCTGATCCTGATACACAGTTACAGTAGTTATGGTCTGTTTTATCATGAGGAGTCAGCTTCTTTAACCCATAAAGACCCAGCGCTACTTTTATGTCAGTTCCCACACAAACGTTTCTCTATATTTAATCTTTCTTAAATGATTTATTTATAATGTTATCCTCTGTATTTTGTATTTTATCTGTAAAAATCTGATATTTTCCTGCACTTAATTTACTGATCATGTAGATTAAGATTCATGCGCATGTTTCCTTTTTTTTTTTTTTTTTGTTGAGTAACGAGTCAATTAAATTAAAAATTAACCATAAAGACCCAGCGCTACTTTTATGTCAGTTCCCAAATTAATGTTTCTCTCTATTTAACCTTTCTTAAGTGATTTCACTTCATTTGTTATAATATTATCCACTGCATTTTGCTTTTTTTTTTCAGTGAAAACAATGAATTTTCCTATATCTAACTCACCGATCATGTAGATGTTCATAAAAGCTCAGATTAAAGTTAGGGTTTTTATATCAAAAACAGCAAAAACTGAAGAAAAATGGTCTGTTTCTGTAAAATCTGTCATTAACTGAATGTAAAAATAAGTGTGTCCGTCCACTGTCATTGATCCATCTCCATGGGTTTTACTGGTGAATCAATGTTGTAGAAGATGACGGTGTTTCCATGGTAACAACAGAGCCTCTGAACGTCCAAATATGGTCATATCTGATGACCATGAAAAGATGAAGAACTGTTTTTTTTTACACCAATTATTTACATGGATTAATAGAATTAGTGGATCAACAGGTGTTAAACAGTTTAGATCAGTAGATGGTTTTGGTCGCTGGTGGATGTTTGGGTCTTTGAGGGTTAAGTGAACAAATAATTTACAGTTTTCATAGTTGCCTCTGTGCACATACATCAAAACATTATTGTTCTTTTACCATTCAAATAAACAAAAAAAGAAGAAAAAAAAAACAACTGTCTTTACGGAAGGAGGATGTGATTTTACATTGATAGAATCCGGAAAAGTTCATAAAACAATTTTCCGAGTGATTTACTCCCAGTATGACTTTATTTCAACTTTAGTTACATGTAAATCACAAGAAAATTGTACTTTTTCAGCAAAATATATCGTTAACTGAGCATAAAACAAAGGTGTCCATCCACTGTCATTGAGCCGACTCCATGGGTTTTACTGGTGAATCAGTGTTGCAGAAGATGACGGTGTTTCCACGGTAACCATGGAGCCTCTGAACGTCGGAATGGGTCATATCTGATGACCACGAAAAGACGACAAACTTTATTTCACACCAATTATTTACATGTATTGATAGGATTAGTGGATCAACAGGTATGAAACAGTTTAGATCAGTCGATGGTTTTGGTCCCCAGTGGATTTTTGGGTCTTTATGGGTTAAAGTCACATGTGTATGTCTTTGAGGGTCAAAATGCCGCAGCTTTATAACTCCCATTGTCTTCCACATTGTCAGGTATCATAGACTGGACTAGACGGATGTGATCTGGAATTTAGGATTGTTTGAACAAGAGTTAGGTGAAACCCCAACCGACCAAAAAAACCCCAAAAAAACAAACAGAGACACACCTGAACACTAGAGCGCTGTGTTTAACTTGACCAAACAAAGATAGAATAACATACGACAGGTCAAGGAACATGTTCAAGCCAAGGTTATAATAGTTTTGGATTTTAATTATAGTTTAGTTTTGACTTTTTTTTCTCTATTTAAGTTAGTTTTAATTAGTTTTTAGAGAAGGTTTGTTAGTTTTTATTAATTTTGTTTTCTTCTAAATGCTTAGTTTTAGTTTAGTTTTAGTTTGTTCATATCTTTTATCTTCCTCGCCGTCGTATTCAAATAAATCCCATACAAGACTCTGCTGCTTTCTCCCAACTTTAGTCTCCATGGTCAGTGTATTGTAATCTCTGCCAAGGAGGTTTTGTTTTCATCGGGGTTTGTCTGTCTGTCTGGATTTTGATGAAAATTTCAGGAAATGTTGATACTGATAGAAGGAACAAATGATTAAAATTTGGTGGTGATATGGGGGGGGGGGGGGTCTGCGCTCTCCGAATGCTTTTCTAGTTTGGCATTTGGATTTTCTTTTGAGAAACAAAAGAAAAACTAGTGGTTGATTGATTTATGTCTTAAAATAGAAGAATTAAAATTGAATTTCAAGGTGTTTTTTTTTTTTGTTTCAGTGTCAAAACAGATAAACCAAATAAAAAAACCAAAACAAAACAGATTGATTTTCGTTTTCTCTTTCTAATAACAAAAAAGAAAGTTATTTCCTAACAGAAATAGAAAAAAAAAGACCACAAAACACCATTTTTTTTTTCTTTTTCATTTTCCAAAACCAGATGTTGTCATTTTCAAGGAAAGAGCGCTAATGCCTCGGTCACAAAGATTCTTACGAACGATCGGTTTATATGAAACTTCCGGTACGTGCGAAATCTGGAGTTCGTAGACATTTGTGGAGGGAGCGTGTCTACGATATCCAGATTTCGTACGAACCCATCTTTCGGAAGAATCTTTGTGACGTAGGCATTCGCGCTCTTTCCTTGAAAATGAAAACATCTGGTCTCAGAAAATGAAAAAAAAAACAGGCATTTTAAGTCAGTTTTTTCCATTTCTGTCAGGTAGTAACTCTTTTTTTTTGTTATTTGAAAGAGAAAATGAATATCAGTCCATTTTTTAAAAATTTGGTTTATCTATTTTGACACTGAAAAAGAAAACACCTCCAAAGTCAATTTTAATTCTTCGATTTTAAAACGAAAATCAATTAACCAGTAGTTTTTCTTCTGTTTCCGAAAAGAAAATCCAATTACCAAAGCCTACACTGACCCTCCATGTTTCCAGGTAGAGTGGGGACCAGGAGACGACTCGAAATGACAAGTGTCGAGAAGTGACGGACCGTGAAGCGTCATATGGTGCCGCCGGCTAAAAATGCCGGAGCAAAATAAATCCGTTTCATATCAGTCCGACATTGACGAAGACGAAAACAAAGGGAATTTTTTAGACGTTTTAGTTAGTTTTGTGAGCGCACATCACAATTTTTATGTTTTTTTTTTTTTAAGTATAGTTTTTATTTATTTCAGTTAACCAGAGTGTTTTTTCAGTTCAAGTTTTTGTTAACGAGAATAACCTTGGTTCAAGCGCAGGTGTAGCAGGAAACTTTGTCCTTCTGGTACGATATGCTTTATTGGTTCAGTGACTCTGTTATATTTTTAACTTGACAGTCAGCAAACAGCCGGAAACCGAGGGTCTAAACAGATTCAGAGCCAGCACGCGATCACAATGCCCTGCTCTGACCAATGTGAAAACTTCCTCCTTTGGCCGTGGGTTGATCCACAGTTGGGAAACAAGAGGAGATGACGGGGACAGAAGCAAGTAGACAGTAGAGCTGGAGTGAAACTGCTTTATATCTGCACTGACATGAGGAGAAAACAGGTTCAGCTGATGGTTTATTACAAAATGACCAGAGAAAGAGGCACTCATTGATCTCATGTAGTGAAATAAATATGTCTCGTATTGTTTTTCTTCATTTAAATGTTATTTTTTTTACTCATTATTTATTGTCTAACGTGTGTGTTTTAACCTTTAAAACCTGACGCGTCAACCCTGACACACCGTGCACATGCGCAGTTGGAATGGCTGGAACTCTTTCGCTGTTTGTGCGACTGGAAAAATTCCAACAGTTTCTGAAACCTGAGATGTTGGTCTTTCTAGGTTTTATTGGGCCAATACAATCGTTGAATTCATGCCCGTACTAGAAGGTGGAGGAAAAAGCTGTGTTAGCGGCGCTGTAACGTGCAGTAAATTGTAAATGATTGCTAGATTTTGAATGATGTGGGAAAAAATGGACTGACTCGCAGCATATTTACTAACCTTTTAGTTAGTCAAAATAAGAAAAAAGTCTAGGCTTAGGGTTTAAAAGGTTAACAGTGTAATCTTGTGACTTCGCTGCTGCCTATCTTGGCCAGGTCACCCTCGTAAAATAGCTTCTTAATCGCAATTAAGATTTAGGATTTTTTTTCCTGGTTAAATACATTTAAAAAGATAATAATAATAATAATGACGATAATAATAATTAAAAGAAAAATCCTGTAGTGAGAGATACTACATGGAACAAAGTAGCTAATAAATGTACATAAAAAAATTAAAAAACAGGAAATTAACACCTAATTCTGTATATTCCATCTCCTTACGACTCTGTATGACCACGTCCACATCTCATCATTGACTTCATTGACATCTGACATGGATTTGCTCTTACCTCTCTAAACGTGCCGTATATTCCAGGTCAAGGGAACAGTTATTCCACTACGGAGCAGATTCCTGAGGTTTCTTTTGTGTGCGTTTCATCCGACTGCTGACAGACTGACGGACTGGAGGTGTTTGGCTCTGGCTGAGTGGACTCACACTCAGCCTCCAGAATGAGGAACTTCGAAAAACCAGCAGGGGATTTTTCTTTCTTACCTAAACTTCCTGGTACAATTGTCTAATGATTATTTGCATAATCAGCAACACACAGACACACAAAGGGGCTTTGCAAACACAGTCCTTTTAGACTATCATACTTATAAACGTTGCACTTATTGTCAGAATTATGCATTAGAAACACATGAAGTAATAGAATTCACTAAGAACGTAGGAAAACAAATGGGGAAACACTACAACATCCCATTAATCATAATAATTAAAAAAAATCACATGTACAACTGTTGATAATGAATCTTAGTCTGTTAAACTGATTTCTACAAGTTTAAATTCACTACATTTTAACAGTTTTAACTTCTATTGAACTAAATGCAATTATTTTACAACAGTGACCCCTGCTGGTGCAGTTGCACAATTACAACAACACTGGAAACTATACTTTTTTTTTCTTTTTTTCCCCCCATGAGCAGTTATTTATGTTAATAATGAACCATAGCGTGTTAAACTTATTTGTACTGGTTTAAATTCTCTATGTTTTAACAGTTTTAACTTATATTAAACTGAATGTAATTATTTTCCAACAGTGACCCCATGAACGGTTATTTACTGTATGTTAATAATGAATCTTAGTGTGTTACACCTGTTTGTACAGGTTTAAATTCACTATATCCTCCTGAGACAAAGGGCATTCCATTAAAAATAAATAAATTAATAAAAATTTTTTAAAATGTATCTGAAAAAACGGTTGCATCATGCACTTTCCAATCAAGACAACTGTAAAAAAAAAAAAAAAAAAAAAAAGGTTAAACTTTCACTTTCCTGGGTCTCAGGAGGATATCTTAACAGTTTTAAGTTCTATTAAACTAAATGCAATTATTTTCCAACAGTGACCCCATGAACATTATTTACTGTATGTTAATAATGAATCTTAGTGTTTTACACCTGTTTGCACAGGTTTAAATTCACTATATCCTCCTGAGACAAAGGGCATTCCATTAAAAATAAATTAATTAATAATTTTTTTAAAAAATGTATCTGAAAAAACGGTTGCATCATGCACTTTCCAATCAAGACAATTGTTTAATGTAAAAAAAAAAGGTTAAATTTTCACTTTCCTGGGTCTCAGGAGGATATCTTAACAGTTTTAAATTCTATTAAACTAAATGTAATTATTTTCCAACAGTGACCCCTGGTGTTGAAACCGCACAATTACAACAACACTGGAAACCACTTTTTTTTTCCCCCATGAGCAGTTATTTATGTTCATAATGAATCTTAGTGCATTAAACTGATTTGTACAGGTTTAAATTCACTATATCCTTCTGAGACAAAGGACATTCCATTAAAAAAAAACAAAAAAACCCCACAAAAATAATTTCAAAAATATATCTGAAAAAACGTTTTTGCATCATGCACTTTCCAATCAAGACAACTGTTTAATGTAAAAAAAAAAAAAAGGTTAAATTTTCACTTTCCTGGGTCTCAGGAGGATATCTTAACAGTTTTAAATTCTATTAAACTTAATGCAATTATTTTCCAACAGTGACCCCTGGTGGTGAAGCCGCACACATACAACAACACAGGAAACTCCACTTTTTTTCCTATGAGCGGTTATTTATTGTCATTTGTCCGACACCAGGAGTAGAAAATACGGTTATAGACAGTCAGACGAGCACCTGCTGGACACACTTGGCAGTTCCATGCACCTGCCTACATGCCGGATTATGGACACTAGGGTTCTACACAGTGTTCTTAAAGCAGATGAGAGTCACTAGTCACATGGCAGTTTACGAGTTGAAGTCCCGAAGGAATGAGAATCCTAAAAAAAACAGTCGTGTTTCTCCGGTTATATCTGCTTTTCTGGAATGACGTGATCAAGTGTTTGAGGCAGAACAACCAAAATCCACAGCTGTCGATGTATGTTTTTGCATGCATTGTGGTTTATATGGATAATAATTGTGTTATACGGCAGAGGATACACACATTATACAGTCGCAGTAGATGGTGGTCACATACACATGAACACGTACCGGATGCTCCACTTATTATCGCATTTCTACATGAAGAGTGTTCAAAACGGCCTTATTATAAAAGTTAAAAAAAAAAAAAAAAGACTGTTTAAAAGACACAGTTCACGACTGTTATTTCCTTTTCTAACCACTATTCCAGTCATACTCGCTGTAATCATTGCTGTACAGTTAATGTTCTACAACAGGGGTGTCAAACATGCGGTCCGTGGGCCAAAACCGGGTCCAGTCGGGATGAATTTATAAAATGCGCATTCGGTCCAGTTTGACGGCATGTTGGCCAGACCAGTAAAATAAAAGAATTATAGCCTATAGATAATCATGACTCCAAACTTTTCTCTTATTACATGAAAATGTACTTTTAAAGATTGAGTTCATGAAATCCCACTGTATGTCATGTCAGTTCTTATGGTATTTTGCGTACTATATGTATGCATTTTCGAACTTTCGCGTGTTATACAACGCCATTTGATCACATGTCAATTTAAGCCAACATCTCTGTTCGACATTACCCTAATAACCCAGACCTGGGCGATGTAAGGCCCGTGGGCCACATGCGGCCCAATAGCTGACCCCGACCGGCCCTCATGAGGTCGCTGACAAATCAAAAGTCCATTTTAATATATATAATTGTAATAGTTGCAACCAATACAACAGCACTGCTTTTATTTTGAAGGATCAGCTACATTAACGTTTTTTCGCGCATACTTTACGTACTTCAGCATAAGGTTTATGCACTGATTGGTTTGCTGGTCAGTTTCAGCTCATGAAGATGTCAGCTAACGCTAAAAAAAAAGAAAGAAAGACGGATTCAGAATGCAGAGTTTGTAACAAAGGATAGACCTTCAAGTATTTCTTCGTTGAAGTCAGAGGTAAACAAAAAAAAAAAAAAAGGAACTGGGATGCAAACAAACAAAGCTGTGCTCCACGTTTTTATAGTGACATATACTGAGCAGACCTGCAAGTGGACTGGGCCGGCCCTTAACAACTGTCCAAGTTTCTTATGTGGCCCCATAAGAAAAGTAATTGCCCACCCCTAACCCTGACCCCTAACCCCTGACTCTAACCCCTGACCCTAACCCCAGACTCTAACCCCTGACTAAACCCCTAACCCTAACCCTTAACTCTAACCCCAGACTCTAACCCTAACCCTAACCCCTGACTAAACCCTGACCCCTAACCCCAGACTAAACCCAGACTCTAACCCCTGACCCTAACCCCAGACTCTAACCCCTGACTAAACCCTGAC
>JAPQRP010000011.1:29518-40012 GCA_037367295.1 Apogon hyalosoma
GCCTCTGAACATCCAAACGGGTCATATCTGATGATCATGAAAAGACGACAAACTGTATTTTACACCAATTATTTACACGTATTGATAGGATCAGTGGCTCAGCAGGTATTGCACAGTTTAGCTCAGTAGATGGTTTTGACTGTTTGGGTTAGTTGGAATAAAACCAGAACCGGGCCTAGTATAGACCCCTGAGGAACACCTGCATTAATACTCCACATAACCAGGGGCCGCTACTATAAAACTCCATAGTATGACTGACCGTATCTAAGGCCCGGAGCAGGTCAGTGAGCAGGGTGGCCCAGTTACAACATCTAGGGATTAAACCGTTTATATCAGTGGATGGTTTTGGTCTTTACGGGTTAAACATCTAAAGCGGTGAAATGCAACGATACAGTCGATTAAAAAACAGAAGAATAACACACTTGCTTTTTACTTTTCAGTCTATTTGATGCTAATCCTTATTTACTTTTACGTTTTTACTGGATTGTAGGATCCGAACACATCCTCAACTGAATACAATAAAAGCCTCAGACGACTTTTAAATGTTTCTAGACGGAAAAATACATTTACATTCAATGTGTGGATGCAAATACTAACTGGATGAAACTGAGTGGCTTTTAGTAGATTACATTCTGCAGTATCGTCCTCTTTATTTTCCATGTTTATAAATGAGTGGAACGCGGCGTTTACCTCCCCCTCCGGCGTTGATGTGCAGCTGGGACAGGGACAGGGTGAGGGGCAGCTCTCGTCCTTCGGGGTCGGTGGGACTCTGCAGGATGTCGTGCATGGCGTTCCTGCGTCCCGTCCGGCCGGAGGCGATGAAGTCCGCATACGTGGCCTCAACATCAGACATCGCTCGTACATCGTTCACTCAGCAACACCTGCAGCGAGAGGAGGGGGGGACCGGCTTCAGAAACCTGGTCCGGATGTGACCGCGTGGACATTAGCATGGCGGGGTTCAAACGGGGGCCTGAAATCCTTGAAAGTGCTTGAATTTTAAGGTCTGGAAAGTGCTTGAATCTTGGTTTAAGTGCTTGGAATTATATCTCTGATGTGGTTTGTTTATTTTTAACTCTTTATCTGGCGAGTGACTATTTTTGGTCATTTCTGCATACATTACAAGACAGTGACGGTCACAGTTCCAGTGAGGACAGTGAGTCACCAATCTCAGGTCCAATGTGGTCTACAGGGTCTGTAAGGTCCAATGTGGTCTACAGGGTCTGTAAGGTCCAATGTGGTCTCCAGGGTCTGGAAGGTCCAATGTGGTCTACAGGGTCTGGAAGGTCCAATGTGGTCTACAGGGTCTGGAAGGTCCAATGTGGTCTCCAGGGTCTGGAAGGTCCAATGTGGTCTCCAGGGTCTGGAAGGTCCACCTCTGCATGAACAGTGAGTGGACCTGCTCTGTTTGGTACCATGAAGTAATGGTACTAATGTAGGGAATGATGTTCAAAGGGGTCATGTGGATGTGGACAGGGGTCTGGATCAGCACACGTTAGTCTGTTTTAAAAGTCTACCTTCGGACAGCGGGTCTTAATGCACAATTGGGATTTTTTTTTTTTTTTTTTTTGTGCTCGTTCATATTGCACATTAAATGCGACTTCTATCAGTTTTGAGTGAACTGAATGCGACCCTGAAGTGACCCCCATGCGCGAAAGAGGTCCCGACATAATAGGTGACCACGCAGACACGCACTGTGTTTACGGAAGTGACTCTTAGGACGCAAAATTGTGACCTTTGTCTCATTTCAGTGACGTAAAGGTCGGATAAATGCGACCTGGCCGTTCAGACTGAAGTCGCATTGCAAAATATCAGATGCGTATCAGACTTCGGACCACATATGAAAGTGGCCTGAGTGGGATTTGAAGAAAATCGGATATGAGCTGTTAAAACTGTCTTCAACAGATCGGATACAGGTCCCATATGGGCAAAAAATCGGATTTGGCCCACATGTGCCTGCAGTCTGAACGAAGCCAAACAGATCTAAAATATGTTCCTTTCATCTTACATGTGTTTATCGTGTGTTTTGTTTTTGTTTTTTTTAACATACTTATAGGATTTTTTTTTTTTCCTTCACCACTTACAGGTAAGATGCCAAATACGGTAACTTCACTGACCTTGGCTTTTTTTTTTTTTTTTTTTTTTTAAACATAACAAACTTGAAAAATTTTACAAAAGTAATAAAGTCTTGTCATTCAATAAAACACTGAAGTTGAACGTTGGAATTTCAGAGTATTTCTGAGTGCACTATAAAGGGTTAATATTAACACTGCCAGGTTAGATGTGCAGCCAAAGCTACTTAGAGAGGGGATACATTAAGAAAACTAAAACTTCATGTCAAAAGAAAATTCAAGTACATTTTTATCTTAATCTTTGTCTCGGTGCAAGTGTCCTCCCTTTTTTGGGGATAGAACTTTGTGATCTCCTTTTTAATTTCTAACCTTTTTGCTGTTATGAAACATAATTTTAGATGTTTATAGCACAATACAATGTACATCATTGTGATAAAAAGTGGAAAAAAAAGTATCATAATCATGTGTATTCCTGTTGCTGTATTTTGGTGATAAAATGATAAATTACCCTTAAAAGTGATTGAATTTGACCTTTTTAAATATGTGTATGAACCCTGTCATGGTTATTGTTGTTTTTTATTATTATTATTATACCAGAAAATGATGATCTAAGTGATGCTTTCAAAGGTTGCATTTGTTTTGCAATAAAGATATGCATGTACCTGACAAAAACTATATTATGTATAATATGGAAATAAGGTTGATCAGAACATTTTGTCTCCTTAAAATACTACCCTCAACTTTGGATCTCCTCCTCTACAAAGAATAATACACTGGCATTCATAGCATTAAATGACAATGAACCAAAAAAGAGTAGAAAAACAAAGTAGATAAGAATTTATTTTTAAAAAAAAAAGAGTAGAAAACAGATGATAAAAATGAAGCATTAAATGTGAAGTTATTTTAAATGACTAGAAAAATAACCAAACAATTTACACAAATTCTAAAACAATTAAGCACACAACATAAGAATTAATCAAAATGAGAAGAAAAAGTAATCACAAAAAGGTAAACGTGCTAAAAGTAAGGATTAATTTTTTTCCCCTAGGTTTTCTAGTTTAATGAACTACACAAAGTGATTAAAAAAAAATAAAATAAAATGAATGAGAAAGGTATGAAAATTAAGCACTAAATTAAAACAAATGTGATCTTGGTGGTTTTAAATTAAAGTATCTACACGACTATTGAATTAAATTAATCAAATACTTTACTAAATATTCTACTATGAAAGCTCTGTTATTTATATATATTACAAAATGAATTTGAGTATTTTAATATAGTGTAAATAATCATTGCAACTCCATTCAGAATTGCACCAATAATGTTTTTCATCTGAACAAAAAGGTGCATTAATGTGGCCAAAACATTAGGAACACTGACTGCTTTAGATTCAGACCTTTATAATACGCATTCAATCGGATTAGAATTCTCAGTGCGGCTGATCATTGGACCGAAGTCGGTTCTAAAACCCTGGATGTGCTATTATTCCCCCGGTTCTTGTGTTTTCCGTGGGTGTCCTACCTCCAGTGAAGACCCAGCTCTACATTTTCAGGGAGTGACTTCACCTCCACAGCAGCGCCGTGGGCCCGACATCCATCACACGACTCAACACAACAAACACAACCACAACTGAACCGGATCCGGACCGGAAGCCGTCCCGTCGGTACCGCACCTGACCTTTAACCCCACATTCAAACGACGGGTGGACGTAAATAAACCCAATGTGCGTAAATCAGTCACATCTGCTGGATGGCGTGAAGGAGCCCAGCTCTGCGCTCCATGGCCGTCGCATCTTCCTCCTTACCGACCAATCAGGAGCCGAGAAACCGCATCTGAGCTCTGATTGGACGAAAGACACAAAAGGATGAGAGGAGAGAGCGCAGAGCAGCACGGGGGGATGGTGCTGCGTTCAATGACGGCACGGAAAAACAAGGATGAGACGCTTCAAAGCAGAAAAGGGTTAGTTTGATTAAAAACATTTATCGTGAACAATAAGAGGATATAAGGGAAAAAAAAGAAAGTAGAGATTTTACGATTAGAAACCTTAAGTGTGGAAGAAATATGTGTATATATGATCATTTAACCTCATTCCATTAACATCAGAGACATTTTCAGGGTTTAATTGCTAATTTTATTGATTTTAATTGCTGTTTTTAACCTATTTTTTCAATCACAAATTTTATTATTATTGACACATCTTATTTCATGTTTTACCCATTTTATGCCTAATGTTCTGTTTGTCTATTTATTTTAGTTATTTATTTTTTCCACCACTCAAAATGAGGGATTCCCTCTTTTAGTTTTCTAAGGGTTTAAATAAATTAATGATGACATTTTGTTATTTATTTTTTCTTTTTTGCAGTGGTTTAATTAAATGTCACACGGATCATAGCAGTGAGTGTTGATGACCTGGCATAGAGTTTTTCTTTCTACTTCCTTTTTTTATATATATACTGTTATTAACATGTATATTTCAGAAGCCGATCCAAATACATAAATGTACAGTTGAAAACAGCTGTAAAACCAAATAAACTGAATTAAGACCAACACAGACAGTTGCTCTTTATATAATCAGTCAAACTAGTGGCATAGCCATTTCTTAATGACGTAAAATTAGATTAAAAAAAAAGAAAGATGACTTGCTTTGCAATAACTTTTTAAACCACTAGATGGCGCTGCTATCATGCTTTTTAAAAGAAGAAAACAAGCACAATCACAGTACTTTTCTTCCTCACAGACTACATAAAAAACCCTCCCTGAATCTTTTTTTTTCAGTAAAATCTGCATAAATCACTACTTTTGTTGCTGTTTAAGGTATTTCTCATTGTTCCGTGTGAGCGCTTTGACTGCTCCTCCCCTGAGATGTGTAAGACCAAGTGAATAATTAAAACTCTTTGAACTCAACACAAGAAAAAGTGCACGTTTCCTCTTATCGTAACAAACAGGAGCTGTAACACCTCCATCAGCGTCTCCGACTGACGGTTGCCGTAGAAACACCTCCTGTCTTTGTGCTGGTGGTGCAGACTTTCAGCAGGACACAAATGATGACTTTCGGAATGGAATCTGATTAGTGCTTAAGAGTTGACTTCGTATCCCTCCCACCGGCTTCAAAAGCAGCGCGGCGTCACTGATCTGCGCTGGAGACAGGATCCACAGTGGGACGGCTGAACCGCTGAGCATTACATCACTGTAATCAGTCAATAAGCACATCATCATCCACCGCCACAGGACCAGAACACACAGGGTTATATTCCACACAAATGCACGCATATGAACCTGTAAATAGAAGAATAGCTGGAAATCATCCCTAACATCGAGGGGCAACATTACAATTTATGATTCCACTTCAAAAACATAACACAAGTAGCCTCCATTTGCATTTTTTCACACGGTATCCGTCGCTTTCTCAGTGTTCCTGACTCCAAAATGTCACCGCACACACACACTGGACCTTTAAAGCTGCAGCGAGTGACAGTTTTTTGGCATCAGTGCGCAGAAATCCCATAATTACCCCTCAGTATATTATAATTCAAGTGGTCCGAGAGAAAACAAGAACTCTATCCACTTCTGTCGAGGCAGAAAGTGTCCCAGCGCAGTAAAATTCGGCTAATCGCATGTTTTTCAGACAGAAGGGTTACATAAGTTGAGAAGCAGAAACGTTACACAAGGAAAGTACGTGTTTTCAAACTCGGTGTCAGAGCCATGAAGTAATTTAGGTATAGTTTTGCATATTTTGCCTCATTTAAATAGTGACTTACTTTATATTAGGACCGTAACATAGTTTTGTGTGTAATCTTTTTCTAATAATTTAGTGTAGTATTTGTAAATCAATTCAAATTCAGTTTTATTTGCAGAGCCCTGTATCACGATAATGTTGTCTCCCAGAGCTTTACAGAATTCGTTGGATATGTAAACAAACATTCCAATAAACAGCAGACGAAGGACATGGATTGGAATCAGTCTGTGTTCTGTTCGTTTTCTCCTGCCACCATAAGCTGACCCTCTGCTGTAAAGCGTAGTAAAGTGATGTGAGGACACCTGCAAAGCACATGTTCTGAGGGGAGAAGGGCTGGGCGTGTCGATCTGGATATCAGTAGCACTGATACCAAGGTGAGTATTGGTATCGGATCGATACCAGGATGATTAGATCAGTACTTTTGTTGCAGTCGACCTTCTATACGTCCAGCAAATTACTCCGATTTCCTCAGAGTTCATGCGACCGCAGCTTCTCTCCAAGTTTGTGTGTGCAAACAGTGCACTTATCTCTCTTCTGCCCCCCCCCCCTTTTGTGATTACTACTAATAACATCACAAATTAAAAAAAATATTTTTATACTGTTAAATTGTTATGTATATTGTAGATAGTTAATAAAAAAAACATGTATTTGCCTTAAAGCTTTGTCCTGTGTTATCATAATCAAATAACTAAAGGCAAAATGACTCTGATCATGACTTTTTAAGTAAAAAGTATCAGTATTGGTATCGGCGATACTAGCCCTGTGTTTAGGCGAGGCAGGTTTATTTATGTAGCACATTTCATGTACAAGACAGTTCAAAATGCTTTACATAAAACATTAAAAGCATTACAGCAGGGAAGCAATAAAAAGTATAGGCGTGAGGAAAAAAAATTTACTTGGTATCGGAGCAATACCAAAATTCCCAGTATCGGCCACCCTTAGAGGGGAGAGACTTTCCATTAAGCAGGACAGGGAGCAACAGTATTTCTTTAGTAGTTGCTGTTTAGGTAATATTGAAACTTAATTTGGATATAGAGGCAAAGAAATCTTTAACTGTCAACTTTATTTTTGTAACCTTTTTTGATATTTTTATTTCCTTTTTTCTTGGAATAGAGACGGATCGCTTCATAATACTGCCTTGTTTGTTTGTTTTCCTTCTTTTGGATTATACTTGGGTCAGAAAATTTCACATCCTGAAAAGGTTCTGGGTTTTTTTTTGTTGCCACTTCACTCAAGATACTTTTAGTCTTGATTTTTGTTTCCTGTAGCTTTAATATGGAGACTTTTGCAATTATGTAATTGCACAGGCTGAGATTGCAACTCAATTAAAGGTCCAGCGACGGCAATTAAGGAGGATCCAGTTGCAGAAATGGAATATAGTGTGTAATATTCATTATAGTTTCATTACTGTAGAAACACAAGAAAATGAGAATTGTTGCAAAGTTAAGTTAAAATGAGAGTGTAGAATAGCAATGTTTTTATTCCTGCTACTGTTGTTTTAATCACATTACAACAGTTATTTTTCTATGTTTACGCGAATTGGTGAACTTTTTTAAGCAACTACTGTTCTAGAAAAACTTATAAATTGGTTTAGTTTCTGAACAGATACGAGCTATTAAACGCAGATGTGGAACAAAGAATGCTCTAACGTGAAGAGGGGATTTCAGATGCATGTGCCTCCAGGGTGAATCATTGTTTGATGCACAGTTTGTTGCAGGTTGGAGTGGATCAGTGCAGCTTTAAGTGTCCTCCATTATCCTCGGTAAACACCAGGGCTTTCTTTTTCCAGCTGACGAACGCTCTGCGCCCGGACCTTCTTCCTGTCTCTTTGATTTTTAGCTGAACGTCAACCTTCAGAGGCTAAATTGCTTTGCTAGATGCTTCTGCACTAAAGGATGTGATTCAGACCGCGGCGTCATGTTTTATTCACGACAGAAGACGCGGTTGGTTCTAACAAGAGCAGATTAGAGTCGCGCGAGAATTTTATCAAAGGAAGAGCTGAACTGAGCAGAAGAAATAATCTCCGTGTTAATCTGACCGGCTTTGTCTGTTAAGTAAAATGAAGCCACCAAAGACGATAGAGGTGGGAAAATAAAATATAATCCGGAGATCTATGAGAAGGGCAGTCTTTGTGGGACCAGATGAGTGGATTATGGTCCTCGTGGGGGGTCTGCACTGAGACAAACCACAGATGTAAATTCACCAGTGGCTCTAAATCGTCTAATATGGTGCCATTAACGAAACCAAAGAAGTATTTTAACATGTAATACCGCTGACAGCCACTAGATCCTGTCGACTTAACCCGCAGTTTGTTTTTTTAATTTAAACAAAATAAGCCAGAAAAGATTCAAGATTCAAACAAAGTGTTTATTGTCATGTATACAGTAAAGAAACAGGTTTCTCTGTACAATGAAAGTCTTACTTTGCCGCCCGCACCGAATACCACAAGGATTTAAAATAAGTATAAAAGTATAAAAAAAACCTGGAATATAATAATTTAACTGGGAGTTGCACAACCAAAACAAAGTGGCATTTAAAAACACGGCATGCAAGAGAGAGTGTAAAAATATAAAATACTATTACTAAGAGAACAAGTGGTGCCTCTCACAACAAACCCCGCCCCTCGCTTACGTTTTACCTGATTGGCCCTAGCTCTTATCATTGCGAAAACACATTTTTGGTGACCTTAACCTTTGACCTACATTCACCAAAATTTAATGGGATCTATTCTGGACCACCTCGCACCTTTCCTGAAAATTTCATGGAAACTGGCCCAGTAGTTTTTGCGTAAAGTTGCTGACAAACAAACAAAAAAAACGGACCAAAAACAGTACCCTTCAGGGTGTGGGGTAAAAATGTATATTTACATAAATGTGCAACATCTGGCAATTGTGCAAAGTGTCAGAGGTAAGTGGCATACAGCATGTGCAAAACTGCCTGAGGTAGGCCAGATGTTTATGTGCAAAACTGTTGAACATGAAGAGTATGAACAGTTAGATTTGATATGTGTGTTTGTTTATTTTCCTTAAGATATTTCAGGTTATTCATGTTAAAATTTTTCAGGAAACTTTGTCGACCTAAACACTTAGATGATGTAACTTTACCTTTTTTCATTGTTTTTTTTTTTTTTTTTGTTTGTTTTTTTTGTTTCTGTTCGGCTCTCTTGAAATCATATCGGGCTGAACATGACCCCTGAACTAAAATGAAACTGACATCCCCGACTGAACCCATTCAGACCCAATGATCCACCATCTACTGATCTAAACTGTTTCGTACCTGTTGATCCATTAATTCTATCAATACATGGAAATAATTGGTGTAAAATACAGTTCTTCGTCTTTTCATGGTCATCAGATGTGACCCATTTGGACGTTCAGAGGCATTGATTCACCAGTAAAACCCATGGAGTCGGATCAGTGACAGTGGATGGAGATGTGTGTTTTTTTTTATGTTCAGTTTTCTTTTTCGTATAATAACCCTCACCTTCAATCCGAGTTTTTACCAACATGTACATGATCAGTGAATTAAATGGAGGAAAATACCAGATTTTCACAGAAAAAACACAAAATTCAGGTGACGACAAATTGCGTTATCCTACCAATATATGGAAATAATTGGTGGAAGAGTGGATCGACAGGTATTCCCTATTTTAGATCAGTGGATGCTTTTGGTTGTCGATGGATGTTTGGGTCTTTATTACAAATTATTACATACAATTAAATCGACAGTTCATTTGCAAGATACACTTTGTAATAGGGCACCCCAGAAGCAGTCCTCGGCTTATAAATGGGGGCCTTTAAACATGTGATAAAACACAATTTACATTATAATATCTCATAAATTAAGATGTTCTAAATAACTACAAACACATTTAAAATATTGCCTATCTAACCATGTTATAGATTAAGTTAATGGTTAAAGGTGATTATTACTGATGTGTATAAAAAGAGAAATGTGTATAAAGACAAAATTATTCCGACTCTACAGGCCAACAGTATAATCACCAAGAGTAAATGGTGTCACCGAGTCATGCTTTTAACTGTGATCTAGACTCTAGTAAACCACATGTCAGTCCGTTCTAAATAACGGGCGGAACACTGATCGAAAACGGGTCTGGACCTTCCACGGGGAGCGCGTTCCTCCTGCGTTTTCTTTCTTTTGCAGTTTATCCCTGAGCTTCACGCTGAGTGGGAGATGGGTCTGTTTTTGATACCTGTTTCACACGTGCATCATCACCACGTCTCCTCGCCACCCTCCGCTTCAAATCCACTTAATACCCACAAGTTTAGTAGATTAACTGTCCCAAACAATCTAACACTGAACACAAAAGAATCTACAAAGTAACGAGAAGTTAGGCATGTTACGAATTCAATCAAGCCACATGATTCCTATTATTATGCTGCTTGTTCCATGGTGTCTGTTCCACATTTACAAGTTAATATTAGATCCACAAGCAACATCTACCCCAAAGTGCAAGACTTTACAGAAGAGAAAACATTTAAAAGTTTTTTTCTTTTTTTTTTTAAACATTACATTTTGATCAAAAACTTGCATCTTGGAAGTGTTTAGAGATAGTCATACTGTGGGCAGCCATGGCTCAGGTGGTAGAACGGGTCGTCCAATAACTGAAGGGTTGGTGGTTCAAATCCCGCTCTGTCCCAGTCATGTGCTGTTGTGTCCTTGGGCAAG
>JAPQRP010000011.1:61798-71937 GCA_037367295.1 Apogon hyalosoma
ATGGATAGATATCAGCTCTGAAATTCAACTACTATGAGCTATTTTTGTTGGGATCATTATATTTGTCCAAACTAATGGACCTTTAGTTGAACCAGGCAGTAAAATGAACAAGAAACTGAAGAAAACAAGGGGTGGTCTAATAATTATTTCCGCTCCTGTCATCAAGGTGAATTTGTGTAAACAGGGAAACGTTGGCATGTTGCTGTGACTGTTCAACAGGATCCACACTTTACACTTCATTTGTGTGTGTGTGTGTGAGCATTACAGGATGTTAGCAGACTGCTCTGCATTTAAAGCATTTCCACTCAGCTGCTCGCACAAGTCACATCTACTGTTTTATAGCATTTCCTATATGACACAAAAAGCACTTTACTGTGTCATGAAGTCAGTTCTAAACATATGGAACTGTGGCAGAGTTTAGGAGTCTATATATACACTAAACTGCACAGAAACATGCCCTCTTTTACAACATGTAATTATGAAAAGTCCTGTTTGTGGTAAAACTACAGAATCACAGCAAATTCATGTATGTCTACGTGCGTGTTTTGCCTCCATATGTGCATCTGCCTTCACATATCGTACACAATACTGTGTAAAAGTCCTGTGCATTTCTTAGGCTACGTTCAGACTGCAGACAAATGTGGCTCAAATCCAAATTTTTTTACCCGTGTGTGACCTGTATCCGATCTGTTAAAGACGGTTTGAACAGCACAAATCAGATTTTTCCAAATCCGACCCAGGCCACTTTCGTACGTGGTCCGAAATCCGATACGTATCGGATATTTTGCAATGCGACTTCAATCTGAACGGCCAGGTCGCATTTAATGTCATTGAAATGCGACAAACACATCCCAGTCCTAGGCCCCAGGAGCGTTACTTCCGTAAACACAGTGCGGGCCTGCGTGGTCACGTATTACGTCAGGACCACCTCAGGGACACATTCAGTTCATACTCAAAACTGACAGAAGTTGCATTTAATGTGTAATATGAACAAGCACACAAAAAATTGTATTTCACAAAAAATCTGAATTGTGCGTTAAGACTTGCTGTTCGAACGTAGCTTAAGTTTCTGTATTAACCCCGTATAGGACATTCCAGACTGAGCTCATGAAATCGCGTTGAGTGTCACGCAAGTTCTTATTGCATTTGGCGTGCTATACGTACGCATTTTCATCCTTTCGCAACACGTATCTGATCTCCAGCCAAGATCTCCTGTTTACATATCCGTAACCGCTAACCCTAACCACTAATCATGCTAACGGCTAACCTTAACTGCTAATCACACTAGCCGCTAATCATGCAAATTGCGTGTTATTTTACGTGGCGTGAACATACACATGGAAAGCTTATAATGTGTCCAGATAACTGTTATCTGTACGCAAGTCATGATATCACGTTGGGCACTCACAGAAATACTCTGAAATTCAAAATTTCAACTATAGTGTGTTATTTTTTACTTTTGTGACATTTTTTACTTTGGCGACATTTTTCATTTTTTTGTTATTGTCATGTAGAAAATCAAGGTCAATGAAGTTTTTATATTTGGTTCCTTGCCCGTAAGTGGAAAAAAAATAAAATACAAGAAAAACATACGTAATGTGAAAGGAACATGTATTTTAGAACTTATTACGATCCGTTTAACATCATTCCTCACATTAGTACCATTACTTCATGGTACCGAACAAAGCAGGTCCACTCACTGTTCATGCAGAGGTGGACCTTCCAGACCCTGGAGACCACATTGGACCTTCCAGACCCTGGAGACCACATTGGACCTGAGATTGTTGACTCGCTGTAACTGTTGCTGTCGCTGTCTCGTAATGTGTGCGGAAATGACCAAAAATAGTCACTTGCCCGATTAAAAAGGGTTAAAATCCAATCTGATATATGTGAAGTATTTACAGCAAAACAAACAAGTTTCAGGGAAAAAAAAAAACAAAAAAAAAAACCAGCCGGTATTAACCAAAGTGGTAGCATTTAGCGTGACCTCCGTTTGCACTTACATGTTTTTAAGCCTTTTTGTTCAGATAATATGACTTTTATTGCGTTCATTTTCAGATGTTTTATACCGGGTTTCACTGAACTCGTGTCAGATGTTTCTAATTGTTTGTGCGGCTTCTCGTTACGGGGTCAGAGGTCGCGCTAGGTACCGATTTTAACATTTAGAACCAATTTAGTTCAGTTTTTTGTGAGTCTTTTAAAGGCTGTGCACACATATTCAGCATTTTCTTGTCGTATCTGAAGAAAAATCAGTGAGAAATAAATACGAATGTTCATTTCAACCCTGCAAAAACAACAGATAAAGGTGGAATAAGACATCTTTGACAGTACTGTATGTCGTCGGTGCACAGTGGCTCTATTATGTGTCCAGTTGGTATAAATTGAAGAGAACGTGGTGCGTAATTACAGTGAAATTTGCAGTTTGATTTGTTAACCTATTGCATTAGTCATTCATTAAAGTCAAATTGTATCATTATGCTACAAAGCATGGAGTTGCCTGAGGCGCACATGGACCAGCACTCTGTTCTCCACCAGTGCCAGAAAATAGGATGTATGTTTCCAGGATGCTTAGAGAATGTTCTTTCTTTGTGCAAACGGAGCAGTTGGTTTGGGTTGGATGTGTCGTGATGCTTCAGGTTATGGGTATGATTGTGGTCGTGCTTCAGAAACATTCCATCGAGCTCAGAATAGCTTCCAGTATTCAAAGGCTGTCCTTGCCAGTTGACTTTATCACTCATGCTGTCGTCATTTACTAACTTCTTAATTTGTATCATCGTGGAACTTTCTCAAAAAACTGCCAGAAACCAATTTTTAGATCTGAATTACAATTACGGGACCCGCCCTCCAATGCATCACCTTCTGTATGTTTTCATCTTCTGACCCGAGAATCCATATTTTAATGAGATTATTGTCTGTTTCCTTCACAAATGAGTAAAATCAGTTGTTTATTCAGCTGTAATGACTGCAGCAGAGCAAACGCTATAATCAGCTGTTGGTTTGTTTGCGTATCAGCTAATTAGTGGTTATTCATCACGCACAGAACAGCATGAATTAGGCATGAAGACATTTTTACAACAATGGAGCATTTTCGTTTTGTTGCGTGCACACCTCCAGAGTAATTTAGCAGCCATTAACTTTAGTCACTTCCAGCAGTCAAGGCTTTATTTTACCCAGTGTTCAGACATGATCATCCGTGCAAACAGCAGCAGATTTGGAGAGAAGAAACAAAACAAACTAACAAAATCTGAGGGTGAGTCTGCAGGGGGCATCCAAGTTCTCTATGACTCCGTTAGATGAGACGAAATTACATTAGATTAGATTAGATTAGACTTTATTGATCCCACGACGAGGAATTTCAATGGTCAAGGCACTGACAGAATAAAGTGCCAAAAAAAAAAGTGCACGCACAAAGATAGTGCAAAAGCAAACAATATAAAATAAAATAAAAAATAATATAAGGAATAATAAAAGCATGTTGAATTTGTTTTAGGTCAGGTTCCACATACAGAGGAATAATGATATCAAGTAAAATAACAGCATAATAATCTATAAATAATGACTCCACAATATAATAATACTAATAATCACAATAACAAGTAAGAATACTCTAATGACTGTGTGTGTGTGTAAATAATAATAATATAATAATAATATTAAGAAGAAGAATAAGAAGTCTAATGACTATTTACATATTCACGTAAGCAGCAACAGAATAAAGTGGGAGAAAAAATGTGCATGCATAAAGATCATGCAAAAAACAAACAATAGAAAAATAATAATAATAATTCTAGTAATAATAATAAGTAACAAAACTCTAATGACTATATACATATTCACGACGGCAGCCACAGAATAAAGTGCAACATAACAATAATAATCCTCATCATCATAATAGTAATAACTAACAAAACTCTAATGACTGTTACATACTATTATATACGATATCCATATTTACAGCGGAAGAGCGAAAAAGTAAGCCTCGGTCTAATCTTTTTCTACGTGGACTTGACACTTGGTGCCAGAAAGCCTCCACAAACATCATCTGTTGCATACATTTCTCAGTGGCAGAATAACAGGCGTGCCATTCGTGCTGGTTTTCGTTCAGCGTCGCCTTTTGGTGACATTTCCTAACTCTTCCGGGCGAATGTCTGGCAGGATGGAACTGGCAGACACGGTGGGATCTGCTCTGTTTTTCCCACCACAGACTGCAGAGTCCATTTCACAACAATTAAAAATGTGTCGGAGACCAGTGAGCCAAAGTAATGTTCAGGATGACTGTAAATGTGACAGTAAATAAATAGACAGATTGTTTTGACACATCCCTCTCTCCCTCTTTCTCTCTTCAGGAGTTGCAGTTTGAGCGTCTGACCAGGGAGCTGGAAGCCGAACGACAGATTGTTGCCAGTCAGCTGGAGAGATGCAAGCTTGGCTCTGAGACTGGAAGCATGACTAGCATCAGGTGTGTGTATACGTGTGTGTGTGTGTGTGTGTGCGTGTGTGTGTGTGTATATGTGTGTGTGTGTGCGTCCCACACCTGTCAGATCCTCTTCCATACACTCTACCTGTATGTGGCAGCTGTGCTCTTGCAGGTGACTGGCTTTACAGCTGGTCACATTAACGACACCCTCCTTGATTTGTGTCCAAATATCATCTCTGTTGTTAAGATCACAGTTCAAAGCACGCCCGCTTTGCTTTGGAGCTTTGGAGATTTCTCTACATTCTTCCTTCCTCTTTCCTTTGTACCCGTACACTTGCCAGAAAGGGTTTCTCGCCAGAGCCGCATCATGTTTTCGTATTATTACAGCACGGACTGTCAGCGTTTACAGATGACTCGGGATGAGAAAAGAGAACCCGGTAGCTCATTTCGTCGGGACTCGTCAGTCTGTTTGTTTAACGGCGACATCATCACGTCACACGCCTGACACGTCATTTCCGTATTTTGGATCCGAAGCCTCTAAAGCAGTGGTTCTCAACCCTTTTTTAAACAAACGCCCCTTTATGTCATCATGAGCCTCCTGCCCTGCCCAAAAAAAAAACAAAAAAACAACTGCGACTGGGGGAACATGGGTCTGACAGAGTTTATATAGGTTTTCTATAGGTACCCTCCCCCGCAACCAAGGGACAGACATTACCACTGAAGACCGGGGGGCGGGAGGTGTAACTCAATAAATGCAGAAATTCACCAATGACATAACATGCTGCTTCATATTGATACTTATACAGACTAACGCCCCCCGTTTTGGTCTCAGTGCCCCCCCCCTCGGCTTTCTCCTTCCAGACGGCCCCCGACAGCGTCCCAACGCCCCCTGGGAAACAGGTTGAGAAACACTGCTCGAGAGCGGGGCCACATTCAGCCCAGTTTGACCTCAGTAAGATAATACCATAATTCCCAAACATAAAACATCTCTGATTGGCTGCTTAGCGAAGGGGGCGGTGACTCTGGAGGCGTAGCCTACTGCAAGGCGGGTTCTATGGAAACTGTTAATGTTCGCGCCATTTCTCCGTGTCAGCCTGCTTTACTACTGCTTATGAAAAATCTCCATGACGACCAGGCTCAGGGGCTAAGGCAGGTCGACCTAACACTCCTTTAACGACCCCTGCACACACCTTTATGACGTTTGTTCTAATCGAACGCAAAATGTTAGCGCGTACTCGACATTAGAGAGTTAATGCAAACAAAGCCTTTTCTACTACAGTTTCTTCCCTAATCCAATGAGAATCGATAGTGGAGCCGTAATCACCGAATTCTTATTAATTCCCATCCCTAACGTCAGCCTGTAAACACATTCCACGGCCTTATCGCAGCAGTAGGCCGTTATAACGACTTATAATGATTTACCACAAACATGCAGCGACATTATCACTTGTTTGGATATCTGTTTATTGTATTTGATTTTTTTTTATCTACTTTCCCTGAAGCTGTCATTTGGTCTTCACTAGTTCCTGACAGAGGCATCTGGCTCCTCAGCTGCTAAATTTGCCAAAAGCTCCATGTGGAACTAGCTGTTAAACAAAACCGAACTAAAGGGGAAGCTGCAGTGAAGAGCACGATTCGCAAACACAAATACAGACCGGATGCTTCTCAAGACTCAACTCAACCTTTCAAAAGGAACTGTATGCAAGTTATCGAGATAATCTGAGTTAATGGATGGTCACGAGACAACGGTTTCGTATCTTTATTGCCAGCGTTTGGAGTAATGTGTTACATGTAAAATGTTGAAAAAAATTCAAGCGTTTCTGCTGGAATTCGAACGTCGTAGATTTATTTACTTTACTTACTGAGCTATTCGTCCACTTGTACTTTAGGGCACAAACGTATGCGTCCCGAGTCTGTATGTAACTCTAAAGTAATACAGGAGTTACTTTTGAAAAACAGTAACAAGTAATCTGTAATGGATTACATTTTGGAAGTAACTTGCACAACACTATTTATTCCTAGCCCCCACTAGCATGGATCCAATCAACTGCTTAATGTTTCCCCCCCGTCTGTTTCAAAGCACAAAACTGCAAATATTTTAATGAGCAAGTTTTTATAGAACTTCACTTGAGCTGACCTGATTTCAAGAACACGTACTGTATCGGCTCCGACTATTATTATCGTCCTGCGCCTTATTCCTACAAAAACACATGGGGAGCAATGACTGGGAGGAGAGGAAAACATGAAGATGATGCGGTCTCATAAAACATTCCCATTCTACATGTGACGCCGACAGTAAAGGGCTAGGGAAAAGAGGAAGCTTAAAAAAAAAAAAAAAAAAACGCTCCGTTTGTTTTTAATTCCCCTTCAACACAAAAATGTTGGTGATGAAATAAACTGAACTAAACTGAACTGAAGTGAAATATAATGTTGTTTTCAAAGGTTTGGATAAAACTGACCTAAAACTGGGAGCTGACCTGTTTTCATAATATCCTTTTTTTTATATATATACAAAAGGGGGTTTCTTTTTTGCTCCACTGGTGTGTTCAGCCCAGATGCTCTTATTTTTCTTCTTGCAAACCTCTGGCTGAAGTACAGCTGCAGGATGTGGAAAAAAAACAAAAACACAGGAAAGGTTTATAAAGCCTGGCTTCACCGAAGTTATCAGAAACACAGGGGAGAGTCCTCGGTGCTGAAGTAAAAGCTTAAAAATAAACAAACTGAACAAAGGAATCCTTCCTCTGCAAAGAAAAGATTGTACTTCGACACTGGAAAAGTCAGTCGTATATTTGCTTGCGAGCGTTAAGTCCTGAACACCAGTTAATTTGTTTGTTAGTTGGGGATTATTATCTTTCTAACCAGGTAACATCACTTATTACATAAAATGTGCAAAAGCAAATGTGAGGTAGAATGAAAATGCGAATTACATATTGATAAAATGGTGAAATTTGTAGCTTTTTGGGGTTTTTTTTTTCCAAAATTTTGCTTTTATCATAAACATTTCAATGCGTGAAATTTCCAGATGCACTTATTGCTAGCTGTGATTGCTAAACACCGCTGGAATTCTGACAGTTCATCCCAGTCCATCTCACATGCTCCTAATGCAGATGGTGCAGCAAAGCATTTATTCAGTAACATATTGATGATGGAATGATCAATAGTCTATTTGGGTCATAGGGAGACACCGGATTTCTTTTTAGGAGCTGAAAAGGTTGAGCAACCCTCATATTAGTGCAGTAAAACAGCAGCTAAAGCTAATTTCAGTGCCTAAAAGCAGCGTCTTTGATCAACCTGGGGAGTTATATTGTCAAGATGGCACACTTACACAATGACAACTTATGCAATCTTAAAGTCCACGGCGCAGCATCCATTATTCATATGAGATTCTTTTTGATCGCTACTCAGGTTACGCGATCATGTCAATCTGACGATGCTTTCCTTTCAAGTTTCAGCCGCTCAGATCATTCCTCAGGAACCTCGGAGCTCCAAGGTGCCACGTGTGGGTAATGTGCAGTTAAGAACGGCAACTTGAGCCCCTTAATGTAGACTTAATTCAGCAGGTTAGTCTGGAATGCATCTATAGCATCTACTGCAGCACACTACGCATATACTCTGAAGCTTAGAAGTCTGAACGTGTAATCTCGGCCATTTTACTCAAAAACCAACAGAGAGCTGCTTATTATCTTCCTGTTTTCCCGACGTGTTAGCCCTTCACTGTCAGCGTCACATGTAGAGTAGGGAATGTTTTATGAGACCACATCATCTTCATGTTTTCCTCCTGGTTGAACTAAAAAAAAAACAAAAAAACAAAAAAAAAAAAACAGTTACACAATCAAAACTCAGGAAAAAACAAAAAACTGCAAAATAAATAAATTAAGGAAAATCCCGACAAGACTGCAAACGACAATAAAAACAAACAACAAGGAAAACGGCGTAAAAAACAGAAACAAACCGTCTATTTTTCACTCACCGCTCTGTGTCTTACCCCCCCATTCCACAGGTGGCGGGGGCTGCACTGAGCATGCTCAGAAGTCTATAGAAAGAACACGCTCTATTCTATCAGCAAGTTTGGAAGTTTTTCTTATTGAGCAAATGGTTGAATTTGTAGGAATATATAAATATTTTTCTCGCCGGCTTTTAATGGATGTTTTCCTTCTGGTTGAACTTGGTTGAACTCCAAAAAGCAGTTACACAATCAAAACACAATTAAAAAAAAAAAAAAACAGACAGTAAAAAAATAAATAAACCACAGAAAATCACGACAACCCTGCAAACAACAGTAAAAACAAGAAACAAGGAAAACGGTGTAAAAAATCAAATTTTATAGCGAGTCGGTCTCACTCACCGCTCTGTGTCTTACCCCCATTCCACAGGTGGCGGGGGCTGCACTGAGCATGCTCAGAAGTCTATAGAAAGAACACGCTCTATTCTATCAGCGCGTCTGGAAGTTTTTCTTACTTAGCAAATGTTTGAATTTTTAGGAGTATTTAAAATAAACCACACTTTCAGAACGCTCCCCACGGACACGTCAGGGGTTAAAGGGTCAACCTGTAAACCACGTGAAGCGAAATAATCTGGACCCGAGCGTCGCCTGTTTTTCCGAGCCCGAAGAGCACGGTTCTACGCATTCCATAGTAGTCGCAATGTGAAAACAGCACTTCTGACATAATGGTGGTAATGCACTTATCCTGCCTCTCAGGACAATGTAACGCGATTAAAGCCTCGGTGTCGCGCTCTCACACACATATAAATACACACACACACACACACAATCCATCATCTTTTCTCTCTTTGATACCGTTAAGCGAGTAGGGATTCCATCCGTCTCAAACTAATTACTCATCTCCTGCCATTGTAATACTTATTTCACTTTGAGGGGTGGACTAACAAAGAGCGGGAAGACGGTCTGAAAAGCGACGCATTCACGGGCCTAATTAACCGGTGCGTGCGTTTGGCTCTCCGTCGCTGTCACCGGGCTCCCATTTAAAACAGCGGTAACATGGGAAATGGAAGAGGTGCAGAGTCCAACAAAACCCCACTTCATCACCCAGCTGCATGCAGATGGAGTGCAGGCTGCCATCTTGCTAACCTGATTACATGGGTTTATTATATGGAGGAGCGCCGCGTCGTGCACATTACACCGTCTCCTATTGCTTTTCATAGGACGTCCACTCGGTAATTACCAAATGGACAAACGGTTTAGCGAAACACCGAGTCAATGTGTTGGAGAGCTGTAGCGCTTTGTGCGTGTAGGATTTATTATTCAATTATATGTGAAACATTAGTATTGTTGTGTTGGGCCTAGTTTTATTGATCATCGCCTGTCTTTGTGAACAGAAGGGGCAGCGTCCAACAGCAACTACATCATGTACCAGAATCCATCTTCCACAGATAGTTTGACACTGATTGCAGCATTTTAGCAAGACTGAAATCTATAGTTTCAGCAGCTTGTTGTTAGTACATTTTTATCATGTGGAAGTTTATTTTTTTGTTAACTTTTGAAGACCCTGAAGGGTTTTTGCAGCGACTTACACTTGACCTTCCTTTAAGTCATTTATTACACCGTAGACTGTAGGAGATGTTTGAATATAGGAAAAGTCAGTCTAGCCTCAGAGGAACCAGCATTTAAAAAAAAAAAAAAAAAAAAAGATAAACCAAGAACAAATTAAAAAAAAAAAATAAGATTTTTTTATGTTAGAGGGGTTAATATTTGGAACGGCCT
>JAPQRP010000011.1:93517-104090 GCA_037367295.1 Apogon hyalosoma
GTTCCTCTTTAGGTGATTCTGTCTGATTTTAAGTGTGATGAGATATTTAGACTAGAAATGAGAAAAATACACTTGGTAAGATTTAGATTTTTTCCAGTGTAATATGTTTATAAGATAGGGGGGATCAATAAATGGTAATGGGGGGAGATGAGTAAAACAGGGGAATAATACATACGAGTGGGGGGAGGGAGTTCTCCATAAGTACTGCGATATCTCTCTGTCTTTCAAAGATGAATGTTCAAATGTTGGACATGTAATAGGGCCTACCGTTAACTTAAAAAAGAATTAGGCCTGTCGATTGCTTGTTTTTTCACGACCCCCCCCTCACCCCCGTTGTTTTGACAAATCGCACCCTGGACACACAGACAAACATCGATCACACGGCCTCTTCTACAGACGAAACTCCAAATGAAACGGACTGAAACAGCAACCTCAAATGTCCCTCACAGGCTTTATTATGTCTTTGTGCACAATATAAATCAAAAGACATCATCGGAAAAAAAAAAAAAAAACATGCAGTGTGGGTCTGAACTGCCAACGGGGTCTTGACACCCCCACCACCCCTGGGTGATGACCCAGTTAGGATGAAGGGCAAAGGGCGCCGTGGTCAGGCTCACCCAAAGGCAACACTACGCTGTCATGGGAAATGTTGTTATCATTATATGACAGACAGGATGTGTGTGTGTGTTTTTTTTTTCTCTCTGTGTCTCTTTGGCAGCAGCTAAATAGACTGTTACAGATCATTTCAAATGACTGGAGACAGTTTGAGTTTCACTGAAAAGTACAAAATACACTATATGGACAAAAGTATTGAGACACGTTGAGTTCAGGTGTTTCTTTTCTAACAGGGGTCTGGGATAAAAACAATAATGACAAATGTGAGAATATAGTTTTATAGTGGGATAAATATCATTGCATTGGTTAGTTTTGTGCCTCAGAGATGGTTTTTACTTAATCTCTCTCAGCATTGATTTTTTTTCTTATCCTTGACTGTGATTTTAAATGTTCCTCCTTTAAATTTCTGAAATATTTTACACGCTCTGATTGTAAATAAAAATTTTCCACCACGACTAACCACCTACTTTCTTCAGATCTCCCTCAGGAAGAAAAATCTCCCATGAAACTTTGAGGAAATATTGCTGTTTTTTTTTTTATCTCAAATCCTCATGAACACGACATCGTACAGCTGTAGACATGATGTGTCCCAATATTTTCGTCCATATAATTTATAAACATCAATATTTCCTTAAAGTTTAATGAGAGGTTTTTCTTCCTAAGTGAGATGTGAAGAGGTAGAACATTTAAAATCATAGTCATGGATAAAAATAAATAAATAAATACAAAGAATGAGGCATTTTTGACGTAAAGATGACAATTTAAATCCCTGAATTCAATGTGTACCAGTACTTTTGTCCATATAGTGCACAGGCATCAAACATGTGGTCCGTGGGCCAAAACCGGCCCGCCAAAGGGTCCAGTTTGGCCTGTGGGATGAATTTATAAAATTCAAGTTACATTGAAGAAATTAACAAACAAGGGTGTTGAAATCATCTTAGTTCAGGTTCCACGTTCAGACCAATATGATCTCAAGTGGGTTTGGCCAGTAAAATACTATCATAACATAAAGAAAACTGCAAATTTTCTCTTTGTTTCAGTGTAAAAAAGTAAAATTACATGAAAATGTTTACATTTACAAACTATCCTCTGACAAAAAATGTGAATAACCGGAACAAATATGAACATGAAATGTCTAAAGAGGAGTGAGATTTCAAAAGTATTCTGCCTGTTACTAAATGTTTTGTATATTTGTAATTGTAAGTTGTAACATGTAAATAATAAACTGAGGCAGAATATGGTTATATTTGCATTTATTTTTCTTAAGACATTTCAGGCTGTTCATGTTATTCTTTTTTTTTTTTTTGTGATACAGTTAACAAGACGTTGTGGACAGAATAACAACAACAACAATAAATAAACAAAAGAAAAATCAAGCAAATAAACAAACCAACAACAACAACATCATTTTACAATGAAGAAAGATTATAAAGAGCAACTAAACAATATAGATATATTAGGGGCGATAATGAAAAGGGGAAGGGGGAGAGTGAATGAAAGTGGGGGGTGAGAAGGAAAATAATAATTATTATAACAATGATAATGATAATAACAACAACACAACAATATATAGTAATAAAGTTATAATACCTATAGTCTCATTGCTGTTCATGTTATTCAGATTTCCAAAGAAATGTTGTACATGTGAACATTTTCAGAATGTAACTGTACTTTTTTTGGTTTATTATTTTACTGTCCAGCCCATTTGAGATCATATTGGGCTAAATGTGGCCCCTGAACTAAACTGAGTTTGACACCTGTGTATATTAAAATAAACATCACTAACTGCTGTGTTCTTTCATCCACATTTCCACCTCGTCTCCTCCTTTAAACATCCAAACCCTTTGACCTACATTTCCCATCCACCCTGTCAATCTCACCCCCGTGCGCCCACAGGTAAATACGCCATGAGGGACCTGGTGCACCGCTTACCTGGAGGAAGCAACAACAACAACAGCAGCGGCGGCGGCGGAGGAGGAGGAGGCCCGAACAGCAGCAGCCTGGTCGGGAAGACCATGTCCGACGACACCATCACAGCGATCTGCTGCGCTCTGCATGAGGTCATCACCAAGAACATGGAGAACACCAAGGCCCTGAGGGACGCCGGCGGCATCGAGAAGCTCATCGGAATCGCCCGCAGTAAAGGAGACAAGTAAGCCGAGTGGGAAGACGGAGGGTTTGGATTCAGTTCGAAATCATGTAACGGAATTTTAACAAGGAAGAAAGAAAGATGTTCGCCTCATCCGAAAGATTAGTTTTGATTTCGGTTTAGTTCTATGAGTGCAAAAGGAGTTGAGTGTTAGGTATTATCTGGGGCGCTGTAGGGGAGGGGGGTGAGCATGGCAAATTCATGGGGCCCTGCATTTCCAGGGGGCTCAGTGGATGTACTGCAGGTTAGAAGTTGTGAAAATTTCCTGTAAGCTCCGCAGTAAAACAGAGGCATAGAAGCCGGGAGCTGGACGTCCAAAGTTAAGTTTTACTTTCATTTTCACGCCAGTTGGGGTTGTTACGGCACTTATGAAACGCACTACGGACATACCCCCCAGATAATTTATTTTCTGACGGGCCCACAGCGTTTACAATCCATGGGGTCCACAGTCGGTAGCGGCGCTCCAGGGTATTATGAGAAAAGTTCCGCCTTTATAGAAGGTGAAAAAGGTTGGATGGAAGAACGCATGACAATTAGTTATTATTGACAAAACCAGTGTTGATGAAAGGTCCCGTCGGAGCCATGATATTATTACTCATCATGAAACACTATCAAGCTATCACAGCGGATCTCTGTAATTAGTCCAGTTTAAATGGACAGTGATTTTTCCTGCGATCCTATTTAGTTTCAGTTCATGTTCCGTCGCTCATTATGGCAAATACACAAAGGAGAATCATTTTTCACTCATCGACCATAATAACTGTGCTTCAAATAATAATCTGCAACAACTGAAATCAGAATTTTTGTTTGAAAAATGAGTGACTTAATGTCTAAACACTTGCTAGACAAACTTTTCTGCTTGACTATTTCTTGTAGCTCTATTTAAATCTGCCGAATAAACCGGACGTTGTGCAAAACCACACGTTTTACGTATCAAACTACTGTTACGTCGACCTACGGGAACATGAACGTAGCAGTACGTGAACAGAGCAGTACTGCAGACGTTTGCAATTCCAAATATTCGATTTAGATACACAATTAGAGCTCAGTTTCAGTCTATTTATCCACAGACTGTCACACATGGAGTAAAGTGTAAAGCTCAAGTTTATTGTTTATTTGTCAGGGGCAATGTGCAAATATATTAATCTCAAAGAGAAGAGATGCTTTGCACCAGAGTTAGTTACAAGCTACTTTCCATGTGCTGTCCCCGAGCAGGTGAGCACACGATATAGAACATTTACACTGCATGCAATACAAAACTAACCTTAGCTCATAATTACAATAGTTAAAAACATATGTGTTTATTTCAATTTCATGTTTCCTAAAAATGCAATTTCATCAAACTTCGTTCCTGAAACAGGTTTTAAAATCATGCTTGAAAAGTCAGTTTTTTCCTAATTCATCAACCATTAAACTTACATTAAATATATTTACCAGTGAATATAAATAACACTACTCTGCATTAAAAACATATCAGTGCATCTCATGTCGGCACATTTGGGAGTTTAGGATATGTGGGTTTTTTTTAAATTTTGTTAATAACTATTCAGATCAATAGACAGCTTCAGACTGTCGGGCAGCTGGTTCCATTGTTTGAGGGTTTTAAAAGAAAACGAACTCATAGATGCTTGTTTTGTCAGTAAAATAACCCCGTCTTATAATTTCATGAGCTACATCAGCTGATAGTTTACATTATAGCTCTGTTAGCTTAGCTCTGCTTTTTGACAGGAAACAGCCACAGTAAAACCACAAACCACCTCTGTTCTCTGTACGGTTTGTGTTGTCGGGGGCTGAACTAAACTTCAGTTTGGAATCCAACAAACAAGGTCAGAACTGTCACAGTCTAGGTCTGGGGCACCGCTAGCAATTGTTGACCCCACGAAAGCTAAATGATGTGAGCCCTTTATAAAATTCAGTATCTTATCAATTTCTTGGAGCGGGGAGGGGGGGGGGTTGTATGTAGGGATGCGGTCCGTAACTAACGCTGGTGTGAAGCGAAAGTGAAACTGAACATGCTTTGAACACCCGACTCCCGACTTCTGTGCCTCTATTTTACAGCGAATCTTACACGAAATTTTCACAACTTCTAACCTGTGTCCACTGGACCCCTTCCACTGCTCTATGGGCCCCCAGAAATGCTGGGCCCCATGAATTTGTCATGTTTACCTCCTCCCCCCTTCACTTAGTCATTAGATAATAACATCCCATAATGACTTTACACCTTCATAAGCCTCAAGAAGTGATAAAAATAGAAGCCACCGGACACAGCTGTAAATAAAAAGAATGGAGTTTGATTCTTTCTTTGATTGTAAAAGTTGTTTCTTAATGGCTCTCATTCCATCTGATCACTTCCTGATGCTTTGGTCAAAGGCCTCGTGGTGTTAGTTTTCGTCACCATGGGAGACCAGCAGAGTGACTCAGTACTCCTTCTAGTGGCCTCGGCTCTTCACTGTAAATAATTCATTTCTTGTCTACAATCCAATACACTGACGTCTTTGGCAGAACTTCACAGCTCTTTATTTTAAACACTAATAATAATAATTTTCAGGTGATTTTTTTTCTTTTTAATATTTGAAAGTAGAAAAAACGACATAGAGAGCAATGGCCTCAAACTCATTTTCTTTCAGATTCCACATTCAGCCCCATTTGAACTCCAGTGGGCCGGGCCAGTAAAATAACAGCATAATAACCTGGAAATAATGACAATTCAAAATGTTTGTCTTTGTTTTAGTCCAAAAAAAACTCCATTAAATTATGAAAACTATCCAAACAAAAAAGATGTGAATAACCTGAAAAAAAAAAGAAATTTCTGGAGAAAAATAAGCGCAATTTTAACAATATTATTCCTCAACTTATGATTTATATATGTGCATTATGGATCGGATCTACAAAGACATTAATCCCTTAGTAACAGGCAGAAAATTGTTAAAATCATGCTTAATTTTCTTTAGACATTTCAGGTTGTTCATATTTGTTCAAGTTTTCCATATTTTATTGTTACAGGATAGTTTGTAAATGTAAATATTTTCATGATTTAATGTTATTTTTTTGCACTAAAACAAAGACAAAAATTTGACGTTGTCGTTATTTAAAGGCATAATATAATATTATTTTTTTCACATCAAATCGAGTCATTATTTTTGTAGGTTATTATTATTATTATTATTATTATTATTATTTTACTGTAGATCATATTGGTCTGTATGTGGAACCTGAACTAAAATGAGTTCCACAGCCTTGACTGTGGAATTTTTGCACTTTGCAAACTCATCTCACGGGCCGGATCGGAACATTTGGCGGGCCGCATTTGGGCCCCGGGCCGCATGTTTGACACCCCTGATACATAGAGCCTTTAAAGCTCAATCAGCTGCTATTTCCAAGACTGCAAATAAAATCAGAAACAGGTTAACAGCTCCTCCCACAGGTGGAGAGGGAGAAAAGCACTGAAGAAAAACAAAACAAAACAAAAAAACAATAGAAGAAGAATGACACATTCTGACTGTACGGGTTGTAACACTAAACACACAGAACGGACAAACACATGTCAGCATGTGCAGCCGGACTGAATGTAATCTGCACTGAATCGTCTCCATATTAACTGACGTGGACCAGAGGACGCACCTTTCTGTGTGTTAATGCTAATCAGGCAGACTGCTGCTCCGCAAGACTGAAATATTCAACATTAGCAAAGCACAGAGGAAACAGGTGGAATGAGAAGGACGTGAGGTCCGGAAAAAGAAGCATTCAAAGAGGAATGTCGACAAATAGGCGGAGTGAGACAGGGCCGCAGCCTGGCTTTGACGAAGAACAGCGAAGGGAATTATGAAGAAGCCCGAACAAAACACGCCCTCTCGTACTTCATCATCATCAGGAGGAGGAGGAGGAGGAGGAGGGTGGAAGTAGAGGGTCAGATTTGAGGCTGCGGTCAACATTCAGAACCGTGGATGGAAAATAAGGCCCTCCACCGAGTCCGTTTACCTGCGCACGGATGTTTTGCTTTTTGTTGTGCAACTGACAATACAAGCCTTTATTGCTTTGTCTCCAGGAGATGTTTGAGCCCAGGCAAAGTAATTGAAGGGGAACTGAAATCTACGAGAAAATGAAGTGCAGCACAAACATGAAAAGCCAGTGGATCTCTGTTAGAGGGTAGCAAAACTCAAAAATGTCGTCTTCAGTTTGTGCATTTAAAAGGATGTATAAATCCACTATAATAACAAAATATGGAACATTATCTGAACAAGTGAATATCTAGTTATAACACAGAAGTACGCATAAAATAACATACTATTGTAATCAATTCATCATCACGATAAGACGATATTATCGCATTTATTGATCATTGTATTTGTAGTGAATATTTAAAGTGCACATAAATATTAAAGTTTATATTAAAAACGGTTGATTATGCAAATCTGATCGCGTGCGAGGTGGTTAAAAAAGTCTGTGTGAATGGTTTGTGTGGATGCTTTGTGTTATTACAAAAATATACAGAAAAGAGCGAGTTAACAAAGCGAAGGAGGCGGATTTGTTTTAATTATTAGTTTGTAAAAAGGCGTGGGAGTCAATAAGTTCCACTTCCTCCCACTCCTTTTCGAGCGCAGAGAAATTTTGTTTGACCGTGTTGTTTGGTTCTTTGTTATCGGACGATTCTATGTGCTCGAAATAAAACTACACTACTACTACTATGTACTGCGTAAAGTAGGGGTGTCAAACATGCGGCTCGTGGGCGAAATCCAGCCCACCAAAGGGTCCAATCCAGCAAAACTTGTGAAATTCAAAAAAAATAAACTGAAGATATTAATATTTTTATTTGAAGTGGGTCAGACCAGTGAAATACTATCATAATACCCTATAAATAATGACATCTACAAATGTTCCTCTTTGTTTTCGTGTAAAAAAAAAAAAGGAAAATTACATGAAACTACTTACATTTACAGACTATCCTTACACAAAATTATAAATAATTTGAACAAATATGAGCAACAGGAAATGTCACAAATTTTTTGCCAATATGGCTGTGAACTGGGCCTTAAATTCTCTTCTAAGTAGTCTTGAAAAGGTCTTAAATTTAACTTCTAGGAACCTGCAGGAACCCTGTAAAATGAGCTTGACACCCCTAGTATAGAGGGTATGCGTTTACGTCACTCCCCCCCGGGCCACGCCCCTCTGAGTCGGACCGAGTGGCAAAAACCTCGCTCAACACGACGGAGTGTAGCAGTAAACACAGCGAGACCGGGGGAAAAATGTGGAAAATGAAATGAAATTACGGACAGCTGGACTGGACACGGATCCGTACGAGCTCCCAAAGAACAAGTGGTTCACGAACATCGACATGTGGGCCGAAATCGCGTATCCTGACATCCAGATCACGGCTCGTTTTACCTAAAACAAACAAATATTCATGGTTCCATCATTACTGACAACCAGGGTCCAAAACTAGAGCAGAACCAGCTGATCCAGAGTCCATCTGCAGTAGACAGCGGACGGACCCAGTGAACATATGCAGGATCTACTGGGACTGTGGAGATTTAGGTAGAATTTATATCAAATACTTCATACAACACAGATAATACTGCTTTGGACCAGCAGGTACCACTTTATTCTTGTATATTATGACATTTTTCCACCTGGTTTTAAATTACATTATTCTCCTAATATTAAGGCTTTATTCTCGGAATATGACGACTTTATTCTCCTAAAATTATGACACGTTTTGTGTTCGACTTTATTCTCATAAAATTCCAGGTTTTATCTCAATATTTTATTTATGACTTTATTGTCGTAGTGACAGTGTTTTTATTTTCTTATGTGGTCCTAATTCGCCGTCGTGGCTTTGTGCTCCAGTACCCCCGTATCTGAAAAGCCCCAGTTTAAGTTTGTTTATAAATCATGTAGAGCACAAGGTTCAGAATCACAAAATGAAGACAAAAACCATGAAAGATGCTAACAAGAGCTTTACCAAGAAGTAACGTTAGCCAAAACAATACGTAATTTAAGGTCCGATTTTACCCAAAAACACAGTATGAATTAATGTTACCTGACAGGAAACGGGATCCACAGATCCAGGTAACTTTCGGTGCCTGTAAAACAGTTTACAGTTTTCAAACCCGTTCGCACAGTCAATCGCACAACAGCTCTTCCACGTTTTTATTAAATATTGTTCTTCAGTTTAGACGGTATTGAAGCCAGCGCTGCCACTCATTTCCCTCTTTCTGCCACTCAGTGGGCGGAACGGCGGTGACTCCCGCTAGTGTGACGTCACATGCATACCCTCTATAAGGAATTGCCAAATCCACAGCTTAATTGTGTTGTTTTCATAGTGATGCAAAGTCTAAACCTATGTGCGTTTTCCTTTTTTTCCGAGGGATTACTTCAAAGTCGCTCGCTCTGTATCGCTAGCACAAGGCAGGCTTTGTAATCAGAGGCCAAAACAATAACATTCACCCAAATGTCTGCAAGAAACAAATTCTAATTTCCGAGGTGCTGATAAGGCCATATGAGCCAATTAGACTCCTAGCCATTCGTCAGCTGAGTCAAACCCTGCAGGATGTGGAATGAAATATTGGCCGATCAATCAATCTCCTGAGCAATTATTCAATTTAGCCTGAAAACAATTTAAATGCCATATTTGAGGAGATAAAGAGCACATTTTCATTCTGCATCGCCCATCGAGCTGATGCGTCTCCTTCTGACTCAGTGACTTTGCTTTATGTCTGCGTTACTGCGCTGTCATGTTATTATAGCTTCCACTCGCCCAAAGCCAAACAAAGGACAGTCGAGCTTTATTCTCTGTGTGTGTTTTCCTCTCTGCTGAATTCCCAGACATAGTCCTAAAGTGGTGAAAGCGGCGTCTCAAGTCCTGAACAGCATGTGGCAATACCGAGACCTCCGCAGCCTCTACAAAAAGGTAAAGACTGTACGCCCGAGTGCGCTCTGGAAATGTCAGTCACGTTGATGCTTCAGTAAATATTACTGTCAGACTGGAAACTGAGTCATTACAGATGATTCAATTGTAAAGCGTGTAAGTACTTTATCATTCGGTAACACTATCTCCCATCTCCCGCTCTCTCTCTCCTGCAGGACGGTTATTCCCAGTACCATTTTGTCGGCTCGTCCTCCACGATAGAGAGAGACAGGCAGCGGCCTTACTCGTCTTCTCGTACTCCGTCCATCTCCCCCGTACGGACCTCACCCAACAATCGATCAGGTGAGTCCAGTCCTCCTCCCTTAACCCTTAAAGACCCAAACAGCTGCTGTTAACCCAAAACCACCCGCCGATCTGAACCGTTTACTGCCTCCTGATCCACTAATCCTGTCGATACATGGAAATAACTGGTGGAAAATACAGTTTGTCGTCTTTTCGGGGTCATCAGATGTGACCCAGCTACCGTGGGAACGCCGTCGTCTTCTACAACATTGATTCACCAGTAAAACCCACAGAATTGGATCACTGACAGTAAATGGACACACTGGGTTTATGTTCGGTTAACCCCGTAAAGCCTGAACCGTTAAATCACCGACAGAAAATTCCATTTCTTTGAAACTGGAGCCTTTATTGGTCCTTCTGAACGACCAAAAAAAAAAAAGAAAAAAAAGTTTTCAAATACCAGTTTCCATGTATGAGTTTCAGTTTTGTGTCATATTTGATACATCGGGTCTCAATGCTCAAATGTTATTATTTTTGACCAAACAAAAACATAATATAACACAAACATGTCTAACAAATTGTTAATTCCATCCATCCATCCATTTTCTGAGCCCGCTTTATCCTCACTAGGGTCACGGGGGTCGCTGGAGCCTATCCCAGCT
>JAPQRP010000011.1:156333-171732 GCA_037367295.1 Apogon hyalosoma
GAATTAAGTAAAAAAAAAAAAAAATCGGCCAATGGAACAAGTGAAAATTATCTTGGTAAGATTTCTTAAATCAGATTTTCCAGATATATCGTCTATAAATCAGTTCTTATATCTCACTGAAAAGTTATTCTTTTGGTGATTATACCTTATTTTAAGTGTGATGAGATATGTGGACTAGAAATGAGAAAAATACACTTGGTCAGATTTAGATTTTTTCCAGTGTTGATGTTATTCGCTCATTTTGTAAATATTGTGTATGTAACATATCGTTTTATTTTATGCTGCATTTCCCAGCTTGTGTTAATAGATTGATATAAATATAAATGAACCTGGCAGGCCGGGTATGTGCATGGCTGAATCATAATTAAAACACATGGGATTAAATTTATATGTTTGTTTTTTTATGTCATTTTTCCATCATAACTGCTGAATAAAGACAGGAGAAAGAGCCTCTACAGTGCTTTTTCTAGCTCTTAAATCCCACTAAACCCAAGTTAGAGCCCTGACTTTGTTTACATTGTATTGCATTGCACTTGTTTTCAGTTTTTGCGGACATATGGTTGCAGACACACGGTTGAGCGGCCACACTATTTTAATATCAGTCTCCACAGCATCCAGATATCCTGAGGAATTCTGGGCATTAACGCTTCAACAACATCTCAAATTCAGCTGCAGATCAAACATTCGAGTAACGTTTCTCTCTAGAAAGCGGTGGGTGTTTCCAGGAACCGAGGGAACACAGAGGAAGCCAACGCTGCCTGTTTGGGGTCTGAGGAGGAGATGTTATCAGCCTGTCGACTTTCAAATACAGTCGATGGCAAATGAATGGTCAGTTCAGTCAGAAACACTCAGCGTCACCCCAGTTCACCCACCAAACCGGGCTCAATTATTTACGTCCCCTCCATTCAGTTTGGGATTTTGTACTTTTTCAGGTGCTGTGGCCAAATGCCCAAAATAATACCTGTCAGACTGGGATTTATTATTTTGCATTTTAGGAATTGAATAAACCATCCTGAGAAACATTGTAGTTCAGAGGAAACTTTGTCAGGAAAAAGTAAGCAATGAAATGACAAAACCACCAACCTGACCTGCACGACGTGAAAAAGAAAATACCATTTCGACCTTTGGTCACGGTCAAAAAAAAAAAAACTGCAAAAAAGGCTGCACAAAAATAACAATATTAAACTCTATTTTTTTTTTTGCTTAATTCAAGATTTTTTTTTTTTTTTTTTTGGCTTTATGCAAGCAAAAACATCTGCCAATGGAACCAGTGAAAATTATCTCGGTAAGATTTCTTAAAATCAGATTTTCCAGATCTATTGTCTGTAAATCAGTTCTTATATCTCGCTGAAAAGTTCCTCTTTAGGTGATTCTGTCTTATTTTAAGTGTGATGAGATATTTGGACCAGAAATGAGAAAAATACACTTGGTCAGATTTAGAGTTTTTTCCAGTGTATTATTTAAAATTAGTTATATCTCAGTGGGGTAGCTGAAGATGAAAATTCTTGGAACAAGTCAGATAATCTTAACAAGATTACACCTCAATAAGTAAAAAAATAATAATTAAAATATCTTTCAAGATAAATATTCCAGATTCAAGTCAGTTTATCCAAGTCAGATATTCCTTTTTTGCAGTGAAAGGTTTAGCCTCAGTTTGACTCCAGTCAGTTTGTTGTTTGTGTTAAAACTGAGTGTGTGACAGTTTTTACCCTCGGCCACACTGGCTGCAGGGTGTTGTCATCAGTTGGTCCATCTGTCTGTCCTAAGTATCTGCCATGCAGTGGTTAAGTCTGTCCACTAGGGGCACACTCCCACAGAGTCGGCCCTATACACTCCACGGTTATCTGTGCGTACTCAAGTACTCGGACTGGAGTCAATACGGACCCAAATCAGATGTGACAGTGCACAGCATGGTTAAGAAAAAAAGAGGGGATGAATGAAAATGCTTGTAAACCATCATGTGGAATCATTTGGAAAATCCAACACCGGAGTGTCCACTTCTGGTCCAGCTTCACTGACAGTGGAGACAATAGAGTGGAGGAACGGGTGACAAATGGAACTAAACTACAACAACTGTCACCTATATTTAGCTCAAGCCTGTGAAAATGACTCTAATGTTAGTGTGAATGTTAATAATGCAATATTGATGTGTAGTTCGCGAACGATTCGTTGTTTCAAGGTCAAAGGTCACAGCGCCAAATGAAAGCCCTTATGTGACTTCCTATCTATTGCCAACAGTAATTAAGTCCCCAAATGGAGTGTCGGGGATATTATGTTTTTGGTCCGACTGCCGCCGCCGGCCCCACTGGATATCCTTTGTGTTAACACGATAACTTGAAAAATATTCAGTTTAGAAATTCCAGATTTTCCCTATTAATCAATATCAGAAGGAGAACTGATTTGATTTTGGACAATTTACCATTTGTAGATCGTCCACAAGGGGCCGCGCAAAAGTTTAAACTCACTAAACATTCTTTTGTTCATATCTGTGGAACTATTTGTCTGATTGACTTCAAATCAAGTGCAAATGAAAGGTCATGACCTGGGGATGCCTCACGTTATGACATCATTAAGGATTGGGGGCGTTCGGGGATATACCCCTAGCCGTTGTTTCCGACAGCGTAAGCCTAGTTATATTAATATTGTCAACTGTTTAACTGTTTTGTCCCATTAAACTTCATTAAAAAAATCATAAATCCATATTTTCCCTAATTCTTTGAACAAACTTGGCAGACCTTACCCCAAAGATGTGCCACAACAAATATCAAGTCATTCTGACAGTTTGGGAGAAGGAGATTCTTGAGAAATTATTTACTGACGGACGGACGGCAACTGATACCAATAATCCGTCGGACCTTCGGGCTGTTGGACTCAAAAAGGAGAATAAGTCTGTTCTGAACTGTGGTAGAAATGTGGTTTTCTGTGTGGAGGAACACTGATCCTGTAGATATAAGCAGCTCAATGTAGAAAACCAAGAATTATTATTGTCACGTGATCGCACACTAATGAACAGGTGTATATTTCCTAAATCGGACCCATCCAAACACACCGTCTACATGTCTTCATACTGGACCTCCGCTCCCTCCACTTCCAGTCTTTTTCAGAGCGCAGGCAGTTCCGTGTCCCCGCAGCCACAGACAAAGACCAACTGTGTGTTTTGTTGATCTCCGTGTCTCTGCTTCCCAGGATGCCTTTCCGCTGCTTCCTTTAGACGCAGGCACAGATGTGGCTGAAACGTCCGTGTCAGTCGTCTTTAAGCCACAGGACAGTTCGCACGTGTAGATGTAGACGACGTAGAACAGACCGCAGTGCACAGGTGTCAACTAACCAAGTACAAACACTCCGTTACCTTAGTTAAGCAGACCTTTGGGTTCGTTATACTTTACTGGAGGAATTATTATTCGGCCGACTTTTTACTTCTACTCCCTACATTTTCACACAATTATCTGTACTGTCTATTCTATTCTAGTCTAGTCTAGTCTAGTCTGTTCTGTTCTTGTCTTTTCGTTCTTTTCTATTTTATTCTTTTCTGTTCTATTCTTTTCTTGTCATCTTTTCTTTCTATTTTATTCTATTCTTTTCTGTTCTTGTTTTTTCTTGTTTTTCTTTTTTTATTATTATTTTCTGTTCTGTTCTATTCTTTTCTTGTCTTTTCTTTCTATTCTATTTATTCTATTCTATTATTTTCTGTTCTTGTCTTTTCGTTCTTTTCTATTTTATTCTTTTCTGTTCTATTCTTTTCATGTCATCTTTTCTTTCTATTCTGTTTTATTCTATTCTTTTCTGCTCTTGTCTTTTCTATTTTATTCTTTTCTTTTCTGTTATTTTCTTTTCTGCCCTGCTCTTGTTTTTTCTATTCTGTTTATTTGTCTATTTTCTGTTCTGTTCTTGTCTTTTGTTTTCTATTCCCTTCTTTTGTTTCATTTTCTATTCTATTCTATTGTCATACCTCTTGCTGTATCGACTGTTTGATATAATATTTTCTTTTAAAGTGTGATGAGAACAGAGTTGAAACCACGGCGTTCCGTTATGGTTCAAGCGAAGTGGTCTGATACTGATTTCAGATGCAGCTGAAGTGACCACGGCCTCCAGGCGAACACTATAGAGATCACATGAAGAAACTATGGGCCACATTTCAATATGCTACCTGGGTTTGGGCCAGGTCTCTTGGAGAAGAAAAGCAAGCATCGCAGGACTGTTAAAATTCACAGGACCCTGCTGCGGAGGCGGCCATTGGCACCGGACCCCTGTGAACCGCCCCAGTCGGTTACCCAGCCCGTCAATCACAAACAGTCACCCAGTCAGTCAGTCTGTCCATCAGCCTTCAGCCCCGTCAAAGCCAGGCGTGTTTTTTTTTTTTGTTTTTTTTGTTGGACCTGGCAGGCGGTGACTCCTTCTGCAGAGATGTGAGTTTGTAAGTCATAACTCCTTAAGACAGACAGGCTGTTAGTTTGATCTGACGAATAACCACCCACTCAGCCAAACAGGCCATTAAAGGCAGAAAAGCAGGTCAGTCCTACCACACGGCTGTCAATCACACCGAGGTTTTGCGCCGTCCTTACTCGGACGTCCACTAGAAAAGGCCTTTTCTTTTGTTCTGGTGGTTTTTGGTTCGTGACCCCATTTTAACATCACAAATTTCTGCCGACCCCAGACATTCAAAACAGACTTTTTTTTTTTTGGCTAAAATTAATTTGCTTTTGATCATGTAATAGTTTTCTACACTATGTGGCAAATCATTTTATTTTATATAGATTTTATATGATGTGTCTTCCAGTGGGCAGGTGTTGAGATGGCAGCATAAGAAGCGTGCTCCCGACTACCAAACTTATTTAACCCTATAAGACTAATTCAAAAGTTTTTTTTGTTTTGTTTTTTCTTTTAGTAAGTACTGGGTTCAAATGAGTGAAAATGCCCAAAAAGATTAGGAAAACTCATAACCAAAACAAAGAGCAGAGAGGAAGAGAAAGAGGACGTCTTGTTTCAACCAAGCAGCAACATGGAGGATGACGAGCAGCGTGCTGCTAATGCTAACGAGCTAGATGCTAATTGGGAACAAATTCTGAAAGAACTACGAGACTTTAGGACAGAGTTTGCCCCTCCCTGGTGGGTGGGGGTCCCTGCCACTGCATCAGTTTCGACCCTCTCTCACTGGTCAGAATGCAGCTGGTGCAGATGGACAGCACCTCCTCTTTTACCCTCTGGTTGTCCCGCGTTCAGTCAGTCTTTTAATGTGCTGTTATTTGAACATATCGGCACCAGTAATACGGGTGGTGTGGTGCATGTGTGTATTTGTGCTTGTGAGTGTGTATTTGTGTGTGTGTGTGTGTGTGTGTGTGGGGGGGGGGGTACCAATGTTTAAATTTAAATGTAGATCCCTTTGTGCTACAGTTTCATTGTATGAAAAGTGCTATATAAATAAAGATTGATTGATCGATTAAACAAAGAGCAGTTTAAGGCCGTGAGTGAGGACATGAACAGTGTCGTAAGAGACTGGACGAAGCAGAGGATCGGATTCATGTAGTGGAGAATCAAGTTCAGTCAGCTGAGGAGCTGCTAACTGAGGTAGCAAAACTCCACACCCAAGTTGAAGCCAAGTTGATGGACCTGGAGGGTCGTTTGCAACATGAGATTATAAGAATATATGGAGCGGAGGAAGGGGCCACTACTAAATTCAAAAAGGACTCGGTTTCCTGGTGTGTCCACACATACCGCGCCATGTTTGTTTGAAAACTCTCCTTCTTATTCTGTTGTAACGTCCGTCAACATCTGGTGATTTTTGTTCATTTGACTCTAGTTGCGCAAAAAAGGTCTTTCCATGGCAGTTTCTTGCGTGATATACTAATTTCACTACGCCCAAAAACCACCTCTTTCAAGCGTGAAAACTTTTCCGCGAAAAAACGAGAGTTTTGGCGAAATTTCCATCAGGCAAATATTTATGTTCAAGTTATATTCGTGCAATTTGAGGGTCACTGGAAAAGCGACTAGTCGGTCAACAGTCTCGGGTCCAGTGTGGTCTCCAGGGTCTGAAAGGTCCACCTCTGCATGAACAGTGAGTGGACCTGCTTTGTTAGCCTACAGGGGCGGCCATGGCTCTACAGAAGGGTTGGTAGTTGGAATCCTGCTCTGTCCTAGTCATGTGCCAGGACAGGACACTTCACCCTCCTTGCCTCCAGTGTGACTCACACCGGTGTATGGATGCATGTGAGTGTTCGGTGGTGGTGGGAGGGGCTGTTTGGTGCACACCGGCAGCCCCGCTCCCGTCAGCCTGCCCCAGGGCCGCTGTGGATACAGACGGAGTTTACCGCCACCAGAGGATGTAGTGCTTTGACTCTTAAACCGTTTAAATCAGTAGATGCTTTTGGTCACCAGTGGACGTTTGTGTCTTTATGGGTTAAACTCTTCCCAGGCTGTGAAGCAGGCGTTCTATCATAGACGTAACTGTGTTTGAAGGGGCTGGAAGTCATGTGAGGAATTCTGGACCCCGCGGCCTTCCCTTATTGAACTCTGCGTCCGACCTTGCGTCTTCAAAAAGACCCCCTGAGTCGGAGAATGTTCGCTCCGCTCTGTAATCCACGCTTCTCAGCAAGACGCCGCATACGTCGAATGCTTCAGTGAATCTTCATCAAGGCCAAAACATTAAAATGTTCAGTCTGAAACTCAGCTAAACTGAGGCCGCCTGACCCAGTTCTAGAATTTACACTGAACCCATAAGGACCCAGTGCTGCTTCTGTGGCAGTTCCCTATTTAATTTTTCTCATTTAATCTTTCTTGAGTGATTTATCACAATTTATCAGGATATTTTTTTTTGTATTTTGCACTATTTTCAGTGTAAATCAGGTAGTTTCCTATATTTAATTCACTGAATATGTTTGATGTTCATTAAAGCTCAGATTAAAGTTGAAGATTATCATACAAAAAAAAAAAAAAAAACAGAGAAAACAGAAGAAAAAGTGACTTTGAACATAAACCCAGTGTGTCCATCCGCTGTCGTTGATCCAACTCCACGGGTTTTACTGGTGAGTCAATGTTGTAGAAGATGACGGCGTTTCCACGGTAACTACGGAGCCTCTGAACGTCCAAATGGGTCATATCTGATGAGCGTGAAAAGACGAAGAACTGTATTTTACACCAGTTATTTCCATGTATGGATAGGATTAGTGGATCAACAGGTGTTAAACAGTTTAATACCAGTAGATGGTTTCGGTCGCCGGCGGAGCTTTGGGTGTTTAAGGGTTAAAGTCGTAACTGTCATCTCATGGTTCTTTAAATAACACTAGTTACAGGCCTAGAAAACTTAATCCTTAACATTTAGCTGCAAATGGAGCCTTTTCATAGTAAATGAATAAATAGTCAAGGCTGGTATTTGTGTAACTGTAACAACACACTCCTCTGTTGCCAGTTTTAGCGATAAAAATCTTTTTGATTGTGTGTGTTGGTCAGAAAAATACAGAAATGTCAAATGGACGTAGCAATTATGAGGGTTTTTGAGATATGTTTGAAATTTGGACGCAGCTGGCCGCGGCAGAACACGCCGGTGTGCATGAGTGTGTGTGTGTGCGTGTGTGCGCCTTTGTTTCTATACGAACACACCTTCAGGAGTGAATGTGCGGTTCTGCGTGTAGAGAAATGAGGCGCTTTCTAAATATGACTCGGGCAATCACTCTCATGCTTTCTGGCGGGCTGCTCAGGTGGTTAACTCCTGGGTGGACACACACTATGCATGTGGGCTAACAATTACTGCGGACAGAGTAAAAAGTCGTGTGTGTGTGTGCGCGTTCGGGTCGGAGTGTGTGGTTGGATTTCCGCCTCTCAACCCTCCACCGCTCATAGATTTAGACGTTGTTATTATTTTAACATAGTTAGCAGCTGTGTTTTGGTGGGGAAACATGGCAATCATCTGGCCATTTGGGGGTTTTCTGTCAGTTGAGGTGTATTTATAACTACGGGCCGCTTCGGTCCAGTTTCTCATGACACAACGCAGGTCTGGAAGCTTCTCCAAGTCCAAAGATCTTCTGTTGTAAGAGTCCAGGCTCATGTACTGGCGCGGAAAAAATTATTAGACCACCCCTCGTTTTCTTCAGTTTCGTGCTCAGTTTAACGCCTGGTCCAACTAAAGGTTCGTTAGTATGGACAAATATAATGATACCAACAAAAATAGCTCATAGTTGTTGAATTTCACAGCTGATTTCTATCCATTTAACATGTTTTCTTAATAATAACCCAAATCACTTCAGTTCTTCCATCAATATCTATGGCATTGTACTGACAAAAAATTAAGCACAATTGTAACACTTTTCTGCTCCTGTTACTAAGTGTTTAGTGTCTTTGTAGATCCGATTCATAATGCACACGTAGAAATGATAAGTCGAGGCATAAAATTGTTAAAACTGCACTTATTTTTCTTCAGAAATTTCAGTTTTGTTTTGTTTTTTTTAGTTTTCTTTTTATAAAAGTATTTTCACAATTTAATGGGGTTCTTTTGCACTAAGATAAAGAAAAACATTTGGAGTTGTCATTATTTATAGGTTATTATACTATTATTTTTCTACAGTACTATTTTTATCCCTCATCTTCCATCTTCCTCCTTAGAAATAATGTTTTCTACCTCTTTTTAAATATATTTCTGTTTGTACTTTGCTTTATGTCTTGCTCCAGACTCTGCACATACTTTTCATTGTTGCTCTTACTTTTTTTTTTTTTTTTTTTTTTTTAATGTAGCTCTCCCCTTAGATTACAGCCTCCTTCTCTTTCAGTGAACATTCCCTAATTAAGGACCGTGTATCGGCTGATTTTACCGAATCGTCCGTACTCTGGTGACAGGATCGGTGTTTTGTGCTCAGACTGTTACGATCCCGGGTCATAATTTCCGCTTGTGCGTCTGAATGTACTTTCTCCCCCAGCCCTGTAGGGGTGCTGTGTCATTCGTTTGTTTGCAGGAAGCTGTTGTTTGGTGTTTCCCCCGATGAGCTGCCCTTTGAAAATGGCAGCGGATCCAGCCAACTTCCAACTGGATCCCGTGTGTTTGCGAAGGCCAGCTTCGATAGATGTTTGTGTTAGTAGCTTCGGTCATTTGGAAATAGTTTGATAGATGTTCAGTGTTAATAATAGTTTGGTTTTTTTTTTTACATTTGTAACTAGTTGTAAATAGTATTTTGGAAATAGCCTTTAGTTTTCTGGTAGGGGAGGGGGGCTCTTTTTGTTTTCTCCTGTTTTGGCGTAGGCAGTTTAAGTTAGTTATTGCATTTCATTTTTTAACCGTTAGTTTAGGAGATCGGACTTTTTGTTTGAAAGAAGACTTCTGTTTGTCGTTTTATTTGAGCGCTCCCCTATCCTCTTTGAGTTGGTAAAATAAATAATTATGAATTGATTCTTTTTTTTTTTTTTTTTAACTGGCATTTTGTAACTCGGGGAGTTTTGTAGAGTTTAAGAGCAAATTTGATGTACGTCCTGGTGCACCCCTAGGCTGGGACGTACCAAGACATGTAGAATATTCCCTCGTTGGAGAGTAAAATGACTTCATCCTCTCTAGAGTGCTCTACTTGTTTCATTGAAAACACCCTTATTTTTTTGTGTAAAAGCTTTTTCTGGACAGTGAATTTTGGCTTCACCAGACCTGCACACCTCCCACCTCCCACCCACCAAACACACTCACACACACACAGACCGATCTCCAGTCCAAATTATGGTTTGGCATGGCTCCCTCCCCTCCTGTTTTGTCGGTAACCCACAGTCATGCGTCCAGTGCCAGCAGAGTGTGGCAGAGGGTCACCTTTTCCCACAGTCCCACAACATTCACAGACTTTCTTCTTAGCCCCCGAAACCTCTGCTGTTGGTCCCTCCGCCGTAGAATTCTCGTAGAAATTTTCCGCTCGCACCAAAAATAGTCGTCTGACTTGTAGCCACGCTCGCCTGGAGCCCTCCTGTCGCTGATGGCAGGCTGAGTACACACGCTGATGACAAGACCATTGAAATCTGAATATTTATGAACTTCATTAACCCATAAAGACCCGAACGCCCACCATCGAACAAAACCGTCCACTGATCTAATATATTTAACACCTGCTGACCTAGTGATCCTATCGATACATGTCAATAATTGGTGTAAAATGCAGTTTGTCGTCTTCTCGTGGGCATCAGATATGACCCATTTGGACGTTCAGAGGCTCCGTAGTTACCGTGGAAACACCGTCATCTTCTGCAACATCGATTCGCCAGTAAAACCCATGGAGTTGGATCAATGACAGTGGATGGAGACACTTGATTTAGGTTCAGTTAATGATAGATTTTGCAAGAAAAAGTCACTTTTTCTTCAGTTTTCTCTGTTTTTGATACAATAACCCTCAACTTTAACCCTCAGCTTTAATGAACATCTACATGATCAGTGAATTAAATACAGGAAAATACATGATTTTCACTTAAAAAATGCAAAATACAGTGAATATTATAATAAATGATGATAAATCAATTAAGAAAGGAAATACCTGCTGGTCCACTAATCTTATTAATACATTTAAATAACTGGTGTAAAATGCAGTTTGTCGTCTTTTCATGCTCATCAGATATGACCCATTTGGACGTTCAGAGGCTCCGTAGTTACCGTGGAAACACTGTCATCTTCTACAACATTGATTCACCAGTAAAACCCACGGAGTTGGATTGTAGATGCTTGTTCTTAGAAAAATAATAAATGAAAAGAATGAAAATCGCCAAAAACTTTGCAAAGTAATAAATTACGTGAACAAAATTAGCAAGAAATTAACTAAAAGGAAATAAAAAAGAATAAAATAAGCAGAAAAATGAACAAAAATGAAGGGGATATAATGAAATAGCCAACAAAATGCACAAAACAGCCAAAGAAATAAATAAAATGAACCAAAATGAATAATAAAGCAACAAAATAATAAGTAACGTAAATAAAATAAGTAACAAAATCCCCCCCAAAATATTGAAATAGGCAAGATCATGAACAAAAATAAATAGAATGGAGAAAAATCGGAAAATAATAAATAACACGGAGGAAATAAACAACAAAATGAACAAAAATTAATGAAATATAATGAAATAGCCAACAAAATGCACAAAAGAGCCAAAGAAATCAATAAATTGAACAAAAATGAATAATAAAGCAGCAAAACAATAAGTAACATGAATAAAATAAGTCACAAAATCCCACCCAAAAAATATCAAAACTGGCAACATCATGAACAAAAATAAATAGAATGGAGAAAAATCGTAAAATAATAAATAACACGGAGGAAATAAACAACAAAATGAACAAAACTGAGGTAAAAATAATTAGTCCTGTGCAACACTGATTCATCGTAGAGTTGGATCGATGACAGTGGATGGACACACTGGGTTTATATTCAGTTAAGGAGAGATTTGACTGAAAAAGTCACTTTTTCTTCATTTTTTTCCCCGTTTTGATACAATAACCTCTGACTTTACTCTGGGCTTTTATGCACATGTACACGATCAATTAGTTAAACATCGGAAAATACACGATTTTCATTGGAAAAAATGCTAATTCAGGAGATAATATTATAAAAAAAATGGTGATAAATCGTTTAGGGAAGGTTAAATAGAGAGGAAAACAATCATTTGGGAAGTGCCACAAAAGCCTCACTGGTTAATACCTTCGGTGTAATTTTGCATTTCATCCCAGGATCCAGACTGGACCCTCTGGCGGGCTGGATTTAGGCCCCGGGCCGCACGTTTGAGACCTCTGCTGCAGACGGTACGCACGAGTGAGAGCGAGACAGGAGCGGGAGATGAAATAAATAAAAATACTCTGGGGGTTCTGGGCATCGCTGCATGTAGAGTGGGCACGTCCCAAAAAAGATGAGGGACTGTGGGGGGGGACAAGGTAGGCACTGTATATGATCCTCAGTGCTACTATACAGCGTGTTGACCGAGCAACCAGATTTATTATTTAACGAAAAGCTAAAATGAAAATGTGTTTGGTTGGGGGATTATGCGCCCACACTGGCATCACTCACTGAAATCACAAACAAAACACTGCTATCTTGTTCTGTTTGGGAGCCGGGTCGAATCCATGGTCTGGGAATATTAAAATGAACACGTTATTAAAAGGAGGACACCGAACCCCATCTGATTCCTGATCCCACTGTATTCAAAGCGGCCCTTTTGCCGTGATATTACATTTTGCGGTCTGACAGCACAGTGCAGCCAGTTGAAATGTTGAAATATACACCCCCCACACACACACACACAGCCCGTGATGACACAAGAGGTCGTCCAAACCCTCCAGTTTGTTTGCCCAGCTACCTGGTTTTGGAGTCGGGGAGTCAGTAAACAGGTAAAAACGCTACAAATAGAAGTTAGCCACTTAAGAATATAGTCTTGAGGGAGGGCAGCCTGTTCCCGGGTCTGCGTCAGCACTGACCTTTTTGCTGTTTGCTGAAGGGATTTGATTTCACCTCTACCTCTCTGGCTTTCCCTTTTTTTTTTCAACATTCACACTTAAGCCATGTGAGGAGTATAAAATGGCGGTTTTGTCCTCGAAGGAGAAGCTGTGGTAGTTCAGCCGTGGGCCAAGTGATATCACCCTGTTGATAAGCCGGTTCCTGCGAAGTAACGTTCGGAACGTGTGCAGTCGCGGAAAAAATGATTAGACCGCCTCTTGTTTTCTTAAGTTTCTTGTTCGTTTTAATGCCTGGTCCGACTAAAGCAGGGCAGTGGTGCGGGGCTCCCAGAGAAGTGGGGCTACTCTCGTTTTTTGCCCTTTTTTTTTTTTTAAGTAGTCCAGAAAAATACCCTGTGACACCAGCGACATGTCAGACTACTGTATTTAGTGATTCCCCTAAAATCCATCAGTAGTATTTACTCACTATTGTAACATTATCATGACTTGATCGGGAGCAGTTTGTAGGTTTTACTGGACACACGAGCAGCTGCAAGAACAGAAATGGATTCAACAGGAGGCAAACGGGATAATGTTAGCTTTTCAGAACCTTAGCCTTTATAACGTTAGCCTTCCATAATGTTAGCCTTCCATAATGTTAGCCTTCCATAATGTTAGCCTTCCATAACGTTAGCCTTCCATAACGTTAGCCTTCCATAATGTTAGCCTTTCATAATGTTAGCCTTCCATAATGTTAGCCTTCCATAACGTTAGCCTTCCATAATGTTAGCCTTTCATAATGTTAGCCTTCCATAACGTTAGCCTTCTATAATGTTAGCCTTTCATAATGTTTGCCTTCCATAATGTTAGCCTTTCAAAATGTTAGCCTTTCATACCATTAGCCTTTCATAATTTTAGCCTTCATAATGTTAGCCTTTCGTAATGTTTACCTTTCATAATGTTAGCCTTTCATACAATTAGCCTTTCATAACATTAGCCTTTCACGATGTTAGCCTTTCATAACATTAGCCTTTCATAACATTAACCTTTCATAACGTTAGTCTTTCATAACGTTAGCCTTTCATGACATTAGCCTTTCATAATGTTAGCCTTTCATGACATTAGCCTTTCATAATGTTAGCCTTTCATGACATTAGCCTTTCATAATGTTAGCCTTTCTTGTCATTAGCCTTTCATAACATTAGCCTTTCAAGACATTAGCTTTTCATAATGTTAGCCTTTCATAATGTTAGTCTTTCGTAACGTTAGCCTTACTTGATGTTAGCCTTTCTTAACATTAACCTTTCATAACGTTAGCCTTTCATAACGTTAGCCTTTCACAACATTAGCCTACTCACACAGTTTAAACATTGGCGACGTCTCTTCTCTAAATGTGCACTCATATGGTCCACTAGTTTAACACAGTGACTCATTTGGAAACCGCCTTAAAACTCACCTCAGAATGACGTATTCCATCAAAGTAAGTTCTGTCGATATGTGTCACTCACCTTTGAGAAACTAATCGTGCATCTTTCAATGAGACGTGCAGTGACCTGTCAATCAACTGGGGTGGCACTGGCACCTGAGGTGTCCACTCAGGTTCCAGAGGTGGTCAGCGCTAGTTAGCAATACTTTCCTGGGCACGACCCGCCCTGCTCTGCCTCTGATTGGCTCATCAGTCCTCATGCCTAAAATTAACCAATCTAATCAGTGGAGGCAGCGAGAACTAGCCAATTAGAGGCAGAGTAGGGCGGGTCATGGCTTCATCATCCTGGGGGAAAAAATGGGCAATTTCGCTGCAAATACAACTGAATGGTGCACGCTAGGAGGTTTAGAAGAGGCTATACGCAATGATGAGTGAAAAATAAGAGGTTTACTCCGTATAAAGCCGTATACCCTGGACTACACCTCTGAAGCAGAGGTGTCAAACATGCGGCTCAGGGGCCAAATGTGGCCCACCAAAGGTTCCAATCCGGCCCTAGGGATGAATTTGCAAAGTGCAAAAATTCCACAGTCGAGGCTGTGGAACTCAGTTTAGTTCAGGTTCCACATACACATGCACTTCCTTATCATTATTTAAAAAGCATCTGAAAAGGCTGTATATAGTTTGATTTGTATTTCGATGATTTGTAATTTGGTTTGTATTTCTATTCTTTTTACTTTAGATTATTATTTCAGTTATATTGTGTTTTTAATTCTTTCTTTGTTTGTTTTTCCTGTGTATTGTTTATTTCCGGGGAGGTATTCACGTAAGCCTTTTTTGGCTTCCATCCTCTCCTGCACAACGGTGTGACTTGTTTGAAAATTGTTGTTTTTTATTTTTCTCTTGCTGTTTATGATGTGCAAAAAATTTTAAAATAAAAATACAGACCAATATGATCTCAAGTAACATAATCACAGCATAATAACCTACAAAAAATAATGACTCCATATTTCCTTCTCAGTTTGATGTGAAAAAAATGTTATTACATTATGCCTATAAATAATGACAACTTCAAATTTTTGTCTGTTTTAGTGCAAAAAAAACCATTAAATTATGAAAATATTTACATTTACAAACTATCCTGAACAAATATGAACAACCTGAAATGTCTAAAGAAAATTAAGGACAATTTCAACATTTTTTTGCCTGTTACTAAGTGTTTAGGTCTTTGTAGATCGATCCAAAATGCACATGTGGAAATGATAAGTTGAGGCATAATATTCTTAAAATCATACTTATTTTTCTTAAGAAATTTCAGTTTTTTCAGGTTGTTCACATCTTTTTTGTTTGGATAGTTTAGAAAAGTAAGTATTTTCATAATTTAATGGAGGGTTTTTTTGCACTAAAACAAAGACAAAAATCTGGAGTTGTCATTATTTATAGGTTATTATGCTATTACTTTTCTGGTCTGATCCACTGGAGATCAAATTGGGCTGAATGTGGCCCCTGAAAGAAAATGAGTTTGAGAGCCCTGTTTGGACAAATATAATGATACCAACACAAATAGCTCATAGTAGTTGAATTTCAGAGCTGATATCTATCCATTTTC
>JAPQRP010000011.1:171832-183657 GCA_037367295.1 Apogon hyalosoma
AACAGCTTATAGTTCATACAGTCTACTGATGTCCTGAATATCGTCGCTGTCGGGTGCAAACTTCTTATGTCCAAAACCGTTATTTTTCAGGAAACTGGAAAAACTACGTCTGTTGTAAATAAATGAATGGAGTGAACAGATATAGTCGCACGCTGTTTTCAACATTTTTCATTGGTTAAATATTTCAAAAACTTATCAGTCCAACACGAAAACTGACCAATAGAATCGTTTTATTAAAAAATTTTTTAAAAAAGACCAAAAACGGACTTACGAGGTTTCTGCCCGACAGCGACGATACGTGCCGGTTTAATGGCAGCAGTTTTGATGGTAATGTGGGTCGTTTGCTGTATCTGCTGTAGGTTTGGAGACTCTTTAAAGAAAAAGCCTGTGATCGGCGTCCTGGCGTGGCCGTCACCATGGGTGATCGTGATTGGCTCGTTCTTTTCCTGTTGTGGGGCGGGGCTACAGAGTCTCACCGGGGCCCCGCGGCTTCTACAGGCCATCGCTCGTGATGGCATCATCCCCATCCTCCAGGTAAGCGGTCCGTTATGCATCCAGATGCACTTAGTGATGTTTCTGCTTTGGGCTTGAATGTGTCGTTGCAGCTTTTCCACCGGATTCCTAACGTCACAGTTACATAACAGTGGGTGCATTTAGTTTCATTTAATACGTTTGTTCGGCGCGAAGCAAAAAGCAGCAGTATTTACGCATGTTGCTCGATGGAAAATGGTTTGATTTTATGAATTTTTGGATCATTTTTAACTACTTTGAAGCTGAACTCAAAGAAAAAAAATCCCAATTAAAAACATTTATTATCAAGAAAATCAAAATAGAACATGAATTCAGGATAAAACAAAACATTTAACATAAAACTCTTTATTTATGAGAGTTTTTTTTTTAGTTTTTTTACAGATTAAAAAAATGCATTTTGAATGGAACTAAGAAGCTAAGACAGATATTCATGGGTGCCATAAGGGGGCGTGATAACGATTCTAAGGGTCAATGTATTATTTTTTATACGATAATTATTAACCCATTACTATAAAAGATTGTTTACTTCACAAGACACTAATAATCATATTTGTTCTTTGTATTAGTTTTAGTTAGCTCTGGTTTTGATCAAATCAATAAATTAATAAAATAAAATAAAATAATAAATATATCCAGTCAGCCTCTGACCCCCCCCCTCCTTATTTCATGATATGATTTGGTCCAGTTAAATATACTTCCATCCAAAATGTAAAAGTATATTTTCTTTCCATTTATTTATCAATGGGGGAAAAAAAAAATACTGTTATCATTAAAAAATATTTTTAAAATGTAAAATCAGGCGTGCACTTTTCTCATCCATCTTGAATGAAATCATAAAATCTGTTACAACCAGAATATTGTAGTATTTATTAGCTCATAGCACATAAAGTTTATTTTTTTGCCACTAAAATGTCTCAGTTCTTATCAGTATTATCTTCTGTTTTTCTGGATGAAGTCTGTTATTTAATTTATAATATAACATCTAAAAAGATTAAATGAAATAAGAATGTAATGTTAGGTCACGCCTGTATCAGCTGGTTACCAAATATAGTACGTTTACTGAAGTAATAATAATAATGATAAACTTTATTTGTTTGGCACCTTTCATACAAAAATTGTAGCCCAAAGTGCTTCACATCAGTTAAAATTTACGAGCGAATGAAATTTCCATAAAAATGCTTAAGGCGGGTGACCTAAGAAATAAATTAATATTTGATTACACACAAAATTATATAAAAGTACACAGAATAAAATGAAATTTTCATAAAGTTGCAAAGACAGGGGTGAAATAAGTGATGCAATAATAAATGATTAGACATAAAATAATAAATTTCAATAAAATGGAATAAAAATAGTGCGCATGCATGGTTACGGTTTGTAACCCCACTTTTATCTCCTTTCAAAAGGCCAATGAAAATAAGACGGTTTTTAATTTGATTTTAAATATATTCAGTGAGCTGGCTTCTCTAATGTCCTTCGGGTTCGTATTCCATAACTCTGGTGCATAGTTAGCAAAGGCTGCGTCCCCAGTTTTCTTTGTAATATTTCTGGGAGTCGCTAGTGGATGACCTTAGTGTTCTGGTTTGAACGTAATCGATCAGTGAGTTTGTAACGTATCTAGGTCCTGTTCCATGCAGAGCTTTGGAAGTTAGCAGTGGTGTCTTCAAATCGATTCTGTGGGTCAGCGGGAGCCAGCGCAGGGAAGCCAACGCTGCAGTGACGCGCTGTCTCCTCTCGGTTTTAGTTCGTAACCTCGCTGCAGAGTTCTCCTTGTGACTGAAACGTGCCTGTTTTTCCTGTTTCTCTGCTGTTTTTCCTGTGCATTTTCAGGTGTTCGGTCACGGTAAAGCTAACGGCGAGCCGACCTGGGCTCTGCTGCTGACCGTTGGCATCTGCGAGATCGGAATCCTCATCGCGTCTGTCGATGCCGTGGCCCCCATCCTCTCCATGTATGTCAGATTACGTTACATTAGATAGAACTTTATGACGTATTAGAAGTATGTAAGTAATAATAATAAGCGGTAAGAGGACTAAATTGCACATTGGACACAATAAACCACCTTAAACGGTACCGTCCCGCTGGTAGATCGGTGCACGTTTGTGGTTTATACCGTCGAAAACAAACCCTACGGTCGTCGCGCGTCCACCCAAAGGTGAGCTCCGGTCGCTGTGTTTCCCCTCAGGTTCTTCCTCATGTGTTACCTGTTCGTCAACCTGGCCTGTGCTGTCCAGACTCTGCTGCGGACCCCCAACTGGAGGCCTCGCTTCAAGTTCTACCACTGGTTAGTGTCCGCGGACCCGACCTGGAGGCTTTGGTTTGGCTTCGGAAACGCCACGTAACGCTCACGTCTTGTCGCGCAGGACTCTGTCGTTCCTGGGGATGAGCCTCTGTCTCTCGCTCATGTTCATCTCCTCGTGGTACTACGCCCTGGTTGCCATGGTGATCGCCGGCTGCCTCTACAAGTACATCGAGTACAGAGGGTGAGTCTGGGGCCTTCGGGTGGACTTCCTGTGAGCGATAGTAGCGTCAGTGGAGGAAGTCCATGTTCAGCGGTGGAAAAAAGTTCCTGGATGCATTTGTCATATATTACCTTAAGAATCGCCTTTTAAATCACTGAAATCTGCTAAGTATCGTTCCGTTCTGCAAACCCACATAGTCTGTTCCGCACACGCTCAGTTCCATCAAGGTCAAAACTGGATAATGAAACACTTCCCGGGCATGACATGTTGAAACTGTCGAGGATTCAGTTTGGTTATTTTTCTTGTTAACCCTTTGGCCGCCCCATTGTTTTTTTTTTTCTGCTCATCCTTCATTTTTGGCCTCCTTCATTCAAATAGTTATTGTATAAAACTGTTAGCAGATAGAGGTATACTGTGAATTAGAATGTATAGTAAATGCAGAAAAAAGGATATGTTGAGGGTGATTTTGTTCATCTAATTTGCATATTGTGACGTCATCAGTTGGCGGCCATCTTGAATTGCAAAATATACACAGTAAATACAATTTTGAACTGAAAAAATATTGATCATGTTTTATAACAGAGGCACACTGCGCTCCGCCATTCCATTCCCTATCGGACTCACCACTACTACTATCCTCACTACTAACAACAACGGGGAGATTCTTCCTCCGAATCCGCCGTAACCATTCGCACAACTTCATGGACAGAGTACATTTTTTGGGCCGTTTCAGGTGCTTGTGTAACAGGAATCTGAGAGAAAATGCATATGTAAATATGTGTGAATAATATAAACAATTTAAATATGCAAATACCGCCTAAAGGTTACATTTTATTTATTTATTTATTTATTTATTTAATATTTTCACATTCTAAGAGTGTTTGATTCTGTTTCTCTCTCGTCTCTATTTATATAAATATTTATACAAACACAAGATTTTCTTATTTTTTCCTTATATTTTTTCACTCTTGTGGTTCTAGTGTGCTGTATGTTTAGCTGCTGTAAACTGTGGAATTTCTCCATATCTTATCTTATCTTATCTTATCTTTTCTTATCAGGTGAGTACATTTACTCCCATCATAAACTTTGGGTCATACACAGTATTTTTCTCATTTACGGTTTGACTTTATCTCTAAACACAGCTTTTTGAAATCTGTATATCAAAATAAAAATAAAATTAAAAAAAAACGCCATCCAGTGCCTAAAGGGTTCAAAAGGTCATCTAAAAGCATCACGCAGTCTGTCTTTTTTTTTTTTTCAAGCAGAACCAGAAAACTACTTGTTATTTTTCCCCAGTCCTACCAGTCACCTACTGATTTTGTGTTCAGAACTCCATTGTCCGACGCAGGGGGGGTCAAACTGGTTTTGCTTCGCTTCCAGGGCGGTGAAAGAGTGGGGAGACGGTTTCAGAGGTCTGTCCTTAAATGCAGCACGGTACGCTCTCATTCGCCTGGAGGAAGTTCCACTCCACACCAAAAACTGGAGGTGAATGTCGGTTCTGTCAGTATCTAACACGGCTGGTTTTCCCAAACTGTCGTCTTCACTCCCCTTAAAAGTTCCCTGCAGGTGGATTTTTGTGCTCAGATGTTCTCGTGCTGTACGTACGTTCACGTGTTGTGGCTTCTCGTCCATCCTCAGGCCTCAGCTCTTGGTGATGTGTAAACTGGACTCCGACCTGTCCGTCAAACACCCGCGCCTCCTGTCCTTCACCTCGCAGCTCAAAGCGGGGAGAGGTTTGACCATCGTCTGCTCGGTTCTGGAGGGAACCTTCATGAGCAGAGGGAAGGACGCCAAGACCGGAGAGCAGGTTCACAGCTGTTAACGGGTGGTCCCACCATCCGTCCATCTGTCCATCCATGTATCCATGTGTCCATCTGTCCATCCATGTATCCATGTGTCCATCTGTCCATCCATGTATCCATCTGTCCATCCATGTGTCCATCTGTCCATCCATGTATCCATCTGTCCATCCATGTGTCCATCTGTCCATCCATGTGTCCATCTGTCCATCCATGTATCCATCTGTCCATCCATGTATCCATGTGTCCATCTGTCCATCCATGTATCCATCTGTCCATCCATGTATCATCTGTCCATCAATGTGTCTATCTGTCCATCCATGTGTCCATCTGTCCATCCATGTATCCATCTGTCCATCCATTCATTCATGGATTCATCCATCCATCCATGCATTCATCCATCCATCTATCCATCCATTCATTCATTTATTTATCAATCATCCATGCATTCATTCATTCATCCATACATCCATGCATTCATTCATCCATCCATACATCCATGTATTCATTCATCCATCCATACATTCATTCATTCATTCATTCATCATGCATTCATTCATTCATCCATACATCCATGCATTCATTCATCCATACATCCATACATCCATCCATTCATTCATTTATTCATTCACCCATCCATCCATCCATCCATCCATCCATTTATCAATCATCCATGCATTCATTCATTCATCCATCATGCATTCATTCATTCATCCATACATCCATTCATTCATTCATTCATCCATCCATCCATTCATTCATTTATCAATCATCCATTCATCCATTCATTCATCCAGTCATTCATCCATTCATTCATCCATTCATCCATACATCCATACATACATAGTGACTGGTACAAGAGCTAGTGGGGCAGAATTTGAGATCGGGGCGGTGAGAAGTCAGCTGAGATCTTCAACTTTTTTCATCTTCACTAATATCTTTATAAGGTATAGTTGGGTCAGTTGATTATTGTTGTTCGAGATCGGGACCCTGTTGAGCCAAGACACACCGAGGGTTTTACACCGTCGACCAGTCAGTTGGTTTTTATGGGTAACTCACACTTATGCCGTTGTTCCCTCAGAGTCTAAAGGCAGCCATGGCCTCGGAGCGGACCAAGGGTTTTTCCCATGTGGTGGTGTCGTCCAACCTGCGGGATGGCTTCTCCCTGCTCATCCAGTCTGCTGGACTAGGAGGAATGAAACACAACGCGGTCCTGATGGCCTGGCCGGCTTGGAAACAAGCCCGGGACTCCTCCACAAAACGAAACTTCATAGGTAAAAGAAGCAGTTTAAAGGAAAATACTTCATTTATCGCCTCTTTGGTTTGAAATGATGATATTATAGTTGGTGGGACTGATTATCCTACACTTGTTTTATCTGCGAGATTAATTCAAATAAATCAGAAAAAGTAAAATCACATTTCACAGATACTTAACCCATAAAGACCCAGAGTACTTTTGTGTCACTTCCCAAATGAATGTTTCTCAATATTTAACTTTTCTTAAGTGATTTTTCACCATTTATTATAATATTATCCTCTGTGTTTTGCATTTTTCGCTGTAAATCATGTATTCCCCCGTATTGAATTTCCTATATTTAATGTCAAACAGAGAAAACTGAGGGAAAAAATGACTTTTTCAGCAAAGAAATCAGTAACTGAACATAAAACCAAGTGTCTCCATCCAACTCCATGGGTTTTACTGGTGAATCTGTTTCCATAACAATAAAAGTCTGATATTTTGGGAGCAATCGGATAATCATAATAATCAGATCTTAGAAGAAATGCGAAAAGAGAAAAACCCTGGTTTAGACGCTTCGGTCCATTATCGGATTTCTTTCAGAGTACATACATACACAGTGATGGTAAAGTTTAACTTCCTGTTGTCTTCCACTCACATTTGACTACGTCGCTTCCGTTCTCTATGGTTTTAATTGTCTTTACACATGCACAGACGTAAAAGAAGGAAGTAAATCAGATTAACCTGTACACGGAGGAAGACATCGGAGTATTGGAGAGAAATCAGGCTGTGTTAATCTGGTTTCTCATAATCAGATTACTGCCATTATCGAATAAACCCTATCAGATTATCCTGTTTATAATCTGATAACTCCAGAAATGAGATAATGATCGGAGTATCGCTGCGAATGGAAACGGGCTCAATGTTGTAGAAGATGACGGGGTTTCCACGGTAACTACGGAGCCTCTGAACGTCCAAATGGGTCGTATCTGACGACCACGAAAAGATGAAGAACTGCATTTTACACCAATTATTGACATAGATTGGTAGAATTCGTGGATCAACAGGTATTAAACAGTTTAGATCAGCAGATGCTTTTGGTCGACGGCGGCTGTTTGGGTCTTTAAGGCGTAAAACCTGGCGAAATTCTCTTCTTAATCACTAACGTAAGTTTTGGAAAGTATCACTGACAGTCGACAAACAGTAGAGGGAGACAAACATGCCTTTTCCTCTCAGAGACGGTGAGGGAGACGACGTCGGCACACCAGGCTCTGCTCGTCGCGAAAAACATCGACCGTTTCCCCGGCAACCAGGAGCGTCTGAAGGAAGGAAACATCGACGTGTGGTGGATCGTACACGACGGCGGACTGCTCATGCTCCTGCCGTTTCTGCTCTGTCAACACAAGGTTTGGCTTCGTACTTTAAGAGGTTCTAAGTCGTATTGATGTTCCAGCTCTGACCAGTAGGGGTCAGTCTGGTACCGGAACGCACTCAAATCCAAAACCACCAACGAATCTGAACCAGTCACCGAATAAAGGATAAAGCTCGTTGTTTCCACACGTCTGTATTATGGAATCATCAAGTTTTCTTCTTCAAACTAAAACTCATAGATGCATATTTTAACAGTAAAATAACACTGTCTTATAATCGTCATGTGTTGCATCAGCTGATAGTTTACATTATAGCTCGGTTAGCTTAGCTCTGTTTTTAGACTGAAAACAGCCGCAGTAAAACCATTAATCGCCTCTGTTTTCTGTTGGGTTCGTGTCGTCAGTAGCCGAACTAAAGGTCTGTTTGAATCCGTCGAATGCGGTCAGAACTGTCACAGTTTAGTCTGAACCGCGGAGCAACAAACGGTAACTTTTTAAGGATAATAACATCCCGTAATAGCTGTATATCTTCATATGCGTCGGGATGAAACTCACCCGTGTCGAAGAAATACTGATTCTTCTCGTTTAGAGCTGAGTCCAGTGGCGAAAACAACAGCTTTTATTTTTTATCGCTTCTTTTCTTTGACTGAAAAGTTGTTTCTTAATGGTTCTCATCCCATCGGGTCACTTTCTGATAAGACCAATGGGAGACCAGCAGAGTGACTCATTACTCCCTCTAGTGCCCCCCCCCCTTCGCTGGGAACATATCCAGTTCTATTGGCATCTTTGGTAGAGCTTCACAGCTGTTTATTCTATGCCGATAAGGTTACGTCATTAAAAAAAAAAAAGATTTAAAAGTAGAAATACTACATATAGTCCTTTAAGATTTTTAAGGAGTTATAAACATTATTAAATTATTATAAACATTAAGTAAATATGCATATTATTTTTTTATAGTCCAATACAGATATGGAATTATGATAAAGCACCATAAATATTTACACTTTGGCATCACCTTATTGAATTTGAGTCCATGTATTAAAGTCATTCACCTTCTGTTTGCGCCTGCTTTATCTGACTTTACGCACCTTGTATCAGGCGTCTATTGTTGATATACTAGTGCTTCATTGTGAATACGTTTTCTTGTTCCATGGTCTTACCCTGTTAACGTCTTCGAATATAGTTATTATAGTTACTATTGATACTGGACTCTAGCGTGTGCGTCTTTTTACTTGACTGTTTTTTATATTTATATTTTTATTCTTGACTTTTTGTAATTAATATGTGTATTTTACGTGGAGCACTTTATAGAGCATAAAAACAAATGTTGTTGCGCTGCACAATGGTATTCTGCAATGACAATAAAGCTCGTTCTGTTCTGTTCTGTTTTTGAAGGTGTGGAGAAAGTGCAGGATGAGAATCTTCACCGTCGCCCAGATGGACGACAACTCCATCCAGATGAAGAAAGACCTCCAGATGTTCCTCTACCATCTACGCATAGACGCGGTGGTAGAAGTGGTGGAAATGGTGCGACCGCTGGCAACTTTACTCCTACATTCATTAAAAAAAAAAATAAAAAATACTCAAACGGGAACTACTTAAGGAAATCAGTCATGCAAATAATTATTTTGACTCTCGCAATCCAAGTTGCTGCAAAGATAAAAGTTTAAATGTTTCAAGGTTTAAGTGTTGATATGAAATGTTCAGCTTCCTAACAATAACAATGAATTTGAAACTTGCTTTTATATATGTATGCATTTTGTAACTGTTTTTGTATTTATCGGACCCCAGGAGTAGCAACCACTATGGTGGAAGCTAATGGGGATCCGTATAAACAATAAATTTATATGTTTCTTTGTCATTTTCACGTCTTAACAACCACAATTTTTTTCTCTTTGTTTTTGTGCAAAAAAGTAAAAGTGCAATTTTAACAATATTATTCCTCCGTTTATCATTTACACATGTGCGTCCCAGCTTACAGATCGTAATGGATCTGCAAAGACACAAAACATTTGCTAACGGGCAGAATGTTGTTAAAATTTCCCTTGTTTTCCTTAAGAAATTTCGGCTGTGTTGAATCATCCGTGTTTTCGCTCTGCTTCTCTGCAGCATGACAGTGATATCTCAGCCTTCACCTACGAGAAGACGCTGGTGATGGAGCAGAGATCTCAGATGTTGAAACAGATGCAGCTGTCCCGCACGGAAAGGGAAAGAGAGGTACAGTCACTGTAACGCGCCCACGAACTTCACACACTCCACAACAGGGGGTCAAACTCGTTTTAGTTCAGGGGCCACGTTCCCCCCGGTGTGATCTGAAGTGGGCCGGACCGGGAAAATAACAGTGAAAAAAGTAAAATTACAATTAGATTATATTTTTACAGCTACAAAGTTGTCTGAAATATCTGAATAACAACTTCAAATGTCTTAAGAAAAACAAATGTAATTTTACCGATATTCTGCCTCAGTTTATCATTTACACATGTGCATTACAAGTTACGTTACAATTACACAAAACATTTAATAACAGGCAGAATGTTGGTATTTTATTAAATGTGTTATTTTTCTTAACACATTTCAAGTTGCTCATATTTGTTCAGGTTATTCACTTTTTTTTTTTTGTAAAAGTATAGTTTAGTAATGTCAACATTTTCACGTAATTTTACTTTTTTTTTTTTTTTTTTTTTTACACCAAAACAAAAAGAAAACTTGCAGTTGCCATTATTTATAGGTTATTGTGATAATATTTTACTGGACTGACCCACTTGAGATCTAACTGGTCTGTGTGTGTCTGTACGTGGAACCTAAATTAAAAGGATTTTGACGCCATTGATTGTTAATGTCTTCAGTGTAATTTTTGCATTTCACAAATTCATCCCACGGGCCGGATTGGAGCCGTTGGTGGGCCGGATTTGGCCCCCGGGCCACATGTTTGACACCTGTGCTCTACAAAGACCCCAGATGAAAACCCCTCAAACGTAACAGAATCTGGAACAGAACTGCTTATTGTCGATGAGACGAGTTCATTTCCATGTAATTCATAATTTTTGCATTTCATAAATTCATCCCACGGGCCAGATCGGACCCTCTGGTGGGCCGATTTTGACCCACGGGCCGTATGTTTGACCCCTGTCATATAAACAGTATAGCAGTAGTTTATTTGGTCGATAATTACTTTAAACTACAAACAAAAACAACATTTCCATTGTTCCGTACACATTGCAACCGAAAGCGTTTAGGCTGAAGTACAGACTTATTTTGCCGAACCCTATTTACAATTAAGACAATATTTATAAGAAAACAAAAAAAAAAAAAGTCAATGTAATCATTTCTAAATCTACAACAGAAGAGAACACATATTTCATTTGAATTCAGGTCAGTCATCTCCTTATCTCTCCCACCAATACTGATCCTAGTCTTTTAAACAAGTATTTTCTTGAGCTCTATATTTTTAAATAACAGTTCATTTGTAAATTTGTTCCCGAGGAAACACAAAACCGATCATTTGTCAGAGTTTGGGCTCCACCACTGAAGGACAAAGCCTTTTTCGTCACGTTTCTAATGCACCTCCTTCTACAGCCTCGTTGTGTTTGTTATCCACGGCCTAGTTTACTGTTTTTCACCCTTTAACTCCTCCTCCGACCTTTGACCTGCGTTGTGATTGGATGAAACCTGGATGCAGATTCAGAGCATCACAGATGTGTCGCGTGGCTCCATAAAGAGGAAGAAGTCGTCCGGCGCCGAAGCCTCTGTCACCGGCCGGAAATCTGTCATCATATGCATACCGGAGGAAGAGGTAGCCCAGGCCAACGATTACCCATGATGCCTCCCTCCCTCCATCCATCCATCACATCATCTGATCTCTGTCATCACCAGCACCCACCAATCAGTTCATTTCTGCCTCCACCACCACCACCATGTTCTGTCCATCACCAAGTTTAACCCCGGGATCAGAATAGAATAGAATAGAATAGAATAGAATAGAATAGAATAGAATAGAATAGAATAGAATAGAATGTAGAGTAGAATAGAATGTAGAGTAAAATAGAATGTAGAGTAAAATAGAATATAGAGCAGAGTAGAATAGAATGTAGAATAAAATAGAATATAGAGCAGAGTAGAATAGAATGTAGAGTAAAATAGAATATAGAGTAAAATAGAATATAGAGCAGAGTAGAATAGAATGTAGAGTAAAATAGAATACAGAGCAGAGTAGAATAGAATGTAGAGTAAAATAGAATGTAGAGTAAAATAGAATATAGAGCAGAGTAGAATAGAATGTAGAATAAAATAGAATATAGAGCAGAGTAGAATAGAATGTAGAGTAAAATAGAATATAGAGTAAAATAGAATATAGAGCAGAGTAGAATAGAATGTAGAGTAAAATAGAATACAGAGCAGAGTAGAATAGAATGTAGAGTAAAATAGAAT
>JAPQRP010000011.1:190025-204097 GCA_037367295.1 Apogon hyalosoma
ATAGAATAGAATAGAATAGAATAGAATAGAATAGAATAGAATAGAATAGAATAGAATAGAATAGCCTTTGTCATTGTGTGTTCAGTGAAATTAGGAGTACTACTCTAGTCAGTCCAACAATATTAATTTTAAAAAAAAAAAACCTTCAGAAAATAAGAAAAGAGCAAATATAAAATTACAAAACAAAATGAAATAAGAAAATTTTACAAAAATGAAATATAAATACAACTAATGTAGAAATAAACAGACTTAAAATATGAATGGAGACAATATTAACACTACGTTGAAGTATGTATATCTATGAAGTCAAGTCATATTAAATAAATATTTTATCGTCATTGCAAGAACAGAAGATTATTGCACATAATTCCCATTCTACAGGGATAGTGGAAGTGAATGCATGAGCACAGACTGAAGGAAGTGACTGTAGAGGGAAAACAGCACGGTGACAAGTGGTGGAAGAAACTGTCGGAATCTACCGGCGTTTATTCTGATGCTTCGGCCATGCTTCCTCTATGATGCCAAGTTGTTCTTCTGTTCGGAATATTAGATACTTTTTATTCCCATTAAGCGATCAGACATTTTACATACATCTGTATATTATTACTGGAAATGTAGCAGATGGATTTGTTTGCTACTGAGACGCCTCATCCTGTAAATGGTGTTTGGAACATGCTTGTTTAGTAGAGTCTTCTGTTTGCGGTGAAACTAAAATGCAAAACTGACCGTTCTCACTAAAGTCATGACCATAACACCAGTCAGAATAATTGTAATATGAGCCATGATCTGTGTCTAACCTTTGTAACCCACCATCCAATCAGCGATCACATCAACCTGCATGTTCTGTCACAAAATAACCGCCTGTCTCCTTATTTGAATCATTACTGCCTTCACGTCGTCACCATCCCAAGTATAAAAGGTTTTATTCTGCAGACCTTCGTTTGGGAAAATAACATGACAACACAACTAATATGGCTGGACTTTTGTTCGAATCAGGCCCAGCTGATCCACGACCGCAACACGGCGTCTCATTCTACGAATGACAAAGCCGCGGGTTCACCGCCGGAACGCGTCCACATGACCTGGACCAAAGACAAACTGATTCAGGAGAGAAACAGGCACAAAGAAACCCTGGCAGTGAAGGACGTGTTCAACATGAAACCGTAAGTAGACACAGTTTGGCCGCAAAACCGAAAAACAAACGTTACCCAGAACTCTCCATTTTTGTGTCTGAAATGCTGATTATGTGCAGTTCATTACATAAAAACATCCTTTATTTTGACTGAAACTCTCAAGTGTTGTAGATATTGCAACAGTTTTGTTATTACTCTTGAATTATTACGATTATTTGAGAAAATGTGTTTCCCAAAACCTTGTTTAGTCCAGAACCAGAAGAAGTTCAGTTTATAGTTGAAGATGAAGAAAGAAACTAGAAAATATTTAACTTTAAGAAGGATTCAAGGATTCGTGGAACTTTACTGTCATACCAGCACACATTTACACATGGGATGGCACCAAATTTAATTTGGTACCCGAGGTCCCAGATTTACCCCAATAAAATCTATATAATAAACAATATATGCATAAAAAAAGACGTTTGTATAATAATAATAATAATTAAAAAAAAAACACCTATGTATAAAAATACTTGTGTGTGCACAAAGCTGGATTTGGAATATTTTGACTGATTTTAATATTCAACAATGAATCAGTAAATCTAACTCATCAAATTAATCAGAATCAGAATATTTTCTTAATCCCAGGGGGAAATTATTGTATGTTACAGCTGCTCCATTCACGTACTAATAAAAGTAGCAGGAAAGAAATCAACAATACAACAAAAAAGAAAAAAAGAACACATATAAATCTCTAAATATACAAACATATATAAATATATATAACTGAATATGTATACACCAAATATGCATATTAAAACACTCCTGGGGCGCCGCTAGCAGTTGTGGGCCCCATGAAACCTTAACGATGTGGGCCCTTTATAAAAAATTCAGTATCTTATCGATTTGTCGGGGGGGTTCGGGGGGGCTTCTATGCCTCTATTATACAACGAACCTAACACGAAATTGTCACAACTTCTAACCTGTATCCGCTGCACCCCCTCCACTGCCCTATGGACCCCCCAGAAATGCTGGGCCCCATGAATCTGTTAGGTTTACCCCCCTTTACGACACCCCAGAAACATTCTATTAAGACACAATTAGAACAGCAATTTGTACAATATGTACTAGATAATACATTCTCAACATGATAATTAAATATAATAAGTACAACAACATGTCTTTCATCAGTTAATCATAGCAGCTGTGATCGGTGTTAATGATAGATCTGTACAGTCGCGGAAAAAATTATTAGACCACCCCTTGTTTTCTTCAGTTTCTTGTTCGTTTTAATGCCTGGTCCAACTAAAGGTCCATTAGTTTGGACAAATATAATGATACCAACAAAAACAGCTCATCATAGTTGAATTTCAGAGCTGATATCTATCCATTTAATATGTTTTCTTGATAATAACCCAAATCACTTCAGTTCTCCCATCAATATCTATGTCATCGTACTGACAAAAACAGTGCTTTGATTCACTCCGTGTTTTCTTTTCCGTCTGTTTTAGTCACATGATGCACACAGGAGTTAGGACTGGATTGCATAACCGTTGTTTCTGACGACTTTTGACGGTCTAATAATTGTTTTCGCGACTAGATTTGTGTCACAGTCTGGAGGTAATGATGATACTGTTTAGTCTTTTACTGCCTGTTTTTATTTTTATTTGATTATTAATACCGTATTGGAAACGTCACCTGTTTCCATCCATCCATCCATTCATCCATCCATCCACTATATGTGAATTTCTGTATTTTCCAGGGTAGAATGCCTTCACCAAATGTTTTTTTTTTTTTTGTGTGTTTATTGACTTAATTCCTAACCGTAACCATAGCCATTCATTCAGTGAGATCATCTAAACCAAACCGAGTCAAACTGATTGACATGTTGTTCTCTGCCCTCTGCTTCTAGTGAGTGGGAGAATCTGTAAGTGACTCATCCGCTTTGTTTTTCGTTTGTTTTTTTCGTACATGTGCATGAGTTCTCCCTCTACGTCTGCACGTGCATGTATGTCTGTGTGTATCTTCGTGTCTTTGTTGTATCTTCGTGTCTTTGTTGTAGTTTGAAATACAGACCGGTGACAAATTCAACAGGAAAAAAAAGGTGCTAGAAAAGGGCGGTACCACCATGCGCTGCTGCAACAGCCTCGTTAGGAGCCGACTGGACGGATGGAACACCTTCAGTCCAAAACATGTTCCCTCGTTGGATGTTTTAATCATGGAAATGGGCAACTCTGTCATACCGCCTCTATCTGAGGGCCGCAGAACAATCCCTTATTTTACTGTATAACATCAGTGTCAACGAACAAAAAAATAGGACCAATGCCCCCGTATCTGACCGACATGTTCTATTAAGAATCAATACCCAGTTGAGTTTGCGGGGTTGTCAGGTTCTGTCTCTGTGTTCAGTTCTGTGGGCTGGATGCAGATCAGTGTCCCAATAGAAGTGGGCGGGACTTTCACAAGACAAGAACTCAACTAATTCAATCCAACTCCACGTATGGCTCTGCTGTGGCTACAGATAACTTGCTGGGGACGAGAGATTAAGTTCAGTATATCAATTTATTATTCGGATAAACACAGCTGACAGAGTGGAGTGTACGTCCCCTTCTCCTCCAACAGCTGTTTAGAAGGCCACATGCACACACAGAGTCCGACAGTGTCAGCGGGGGAAAAGCCCCGGCCTCCTCAGTGTTGATTCTTTTAAAGGGGGAGAAAGAAGAAGGCGGGACCTGGGCGTGAGGGGGCGGGGAAGACACTCATATCAAAAAAGGAAATAACTTGAGAACTCACACATCCAAAAAAGGAAATAGAAGTGGATCATATGCTATTACAACTTCTATCAGTGCTCAATATAATAACTATAGTGATATCTGTAACCAAAAAAAAAAGGACCATTAGAAGTAAAGGCAGATTGTTAATATTTTTTTTAAAAATCGTCAAAAATCCAAATATCTCAAAAATATGACCAAACTTTGTAGACATTGTCCCAAGGAAGATGCGTTCATTTTCTTTTTTTTTTGTTTGTTTTTTAAACGAATCCAACCAGTAGTTTCAGAGAAGATTTTTGACATGTAGACATTGGTGACCTTGAGTTTGACCCTTCAAGGTCATTCAAGGTCAAAGGTCATGCACCCAAATGAAAGTCCATATATGACTTCTGTCAGTGCTCAGTAGGGACTATTGATATCTGTAACTATTTACATGTTATAAACCATGAAAATATGGACCATTTTAAGTAAAGGCACATTTGTTAACGTTAAAAAAAATCATCAAAAGTTCTAAAATCTGAATATCTCAAAAATGTGACCAAACTTCATAGACATTGTCCCAAGAAAGCTACATATAAAATCTGAAGTGACTGACCAGTAGTTTCGTCAAAGAAGATGTTTGAAGAAATTGCCAACGAGGATGAGGACTTAAAGCTGCGTACGACTTTCGTCACCAATTTTTCATCAAATCTGTAAAATCCGAGTCGTAGCCTAAGTATCACGAATCTGTAAGTCTTTTCGTGATTACGCACCTGAATCTCTTCCCTCACGGTGAACAATTTCGAAGTGTCCTCCATCATAAACAGTCCAGTGTGTTTACTAAAGGACCCGGCTGGTCACTCGGATATTTGCCGCAACGTGCATTATGGGAAGCGGAGTTCCACGCAGCCGCAGTAGCCGCGACAACAAACATGTCGACCAAGCGAAAGCGGGTGCGTGGAACTCCGCACGTTGCGACAAATTTCAGATGACAACATCGAAGACGAACAGCAGTTTCAACCGTAAACTTTGTAGAGTCTTTTACCCTCGTGCGCTTTTATCTCAGATGTAGCTGAAAGATTTGTGCGTATTCCGCTTTGGCAGCCGAAAGAAGGCACAAAAAAAAAGTCTCTGATAAGAAAGAAAATGGGATTAAGTTTCAAGGAATATATACGTTTATAATATAAGGTACAAAAGAGCCAAAAGTAATGTCCTCACGCATGGAAGTAGGGTCTGATTCGGACATTTTGATGCTGGTCATTGTGCTCTACCGACGGGGCATTCAGTCCGTAGAGTCCACCTCCACGCTTTAATTTGTCACCCGTCTGTAGCTGATGTCATGTCTTTGACAGGCGCCGTCGTCCTGCACAGAAATCCGTTTCCTGCCAGTTTTGACTGAATCAGTTTGTGGTCCAGATCATTAGAGTCCTCATCATCCTCTGTGTGTGTGTGCTCTGTAGACTTCCTCCTGTGAATAGTGTTAGATGACGCATGCTGCCTTTTATTATCTGCTTTAATGTCTCTGCTTTAACGTAGCAACCAGTCCAACGTGCGGAGGATGCACACGGCTGTGAAGCTGAATGAAGTGATTCGCATGAAATCCCAAGAGTCACAGCTGGTCCTGCTCAACATGCCCGGACCCCCGAAAAACAAGAAAGGGGATGAGAACTGTATCCTTTTTACCGTCGGCGCAGGGTGTTGTCGTCAGTTCGTCGTCCGTCCGTTTGTCTTTCCGTCCTTATGTGCGTGGACTGAAGGCCGAGGGTCTTCAAGTGCGGGCACGTTATGGTTCAGACACCAGAGACCATCAGGTTAAAATCCCTCTAAATCAATTAGGTGACGATTTCAGGAGGGGATGTAAGGACTATATCCACCTTAAAGCAGTGATATTTGCTTTTTTTAATGGAATTCGTTCATTTTCCGACCTTTCCCTGTGGTCTACATAAACTGTAAATGCTCTGCTTGGCTCTGAATTCTTCATTCATTCAACTCCACAGCTCCATCTTCAACCCTATTTCTGAGTAATGACACCAGAAAGGTGCTTTGGAGCGCTGGCCCTTTAAATGCACATGAGACACTTCAGGCCCCGCCCCCTCCAGGTTGTCAGCTGTGCTGTGTCCCGTTCAACCAAAAACTGAACATTTTAGGTAATGGGCTCCAAGTTCGGACATAATTTCAGTTTTTACTCCAAGCGCTGCTGCTGATAAACAATTATGTCGAACTCGGAGAAATGTTGGTCTGAAGTTTTGACCTTATATGTACAAATTTTGTGACGTAACTAGTTATAAAACATAACAAATTAAGCAGGAATTAAAACAGGTTGTCTGCTGGATTTATGCCCAAATGAATCTAAAGATAGCTTTGCAGCACCTGGAGGGTTCAAAATTCAAACTGTATGAACTATTAGGGTCCAAATACACAAAGAAATGAACCACAGACTCAGAAAAGTGGGTTTAAATAAATCTGAGCCCTTTAAGACCTGAGCTTTGGTCCAGAGAAGATGAGGGTGTTTGTGGATCCTGTTCACATTCTTCTTTGTCCATGCTTTGATTTCATTTGTAAAATCTAGTCTGGTTTTAATGCAGTGCTGCCTGAGGACCAAATATTATCAACAGCTAATATCGATTTTCCTCTTCGTCACTTGTACACACACACATTTCTCCAGACACAGTGTAACAGTATTTTAATTACATTTTGTACCGTAAATTATAACATATTTAAAGTCTTCACAATTTCACCTCGATTAACATTAACTGTTTGTGAATTTGTAGACTCAGTTTTTCACAGATTGGTGACTCTCTGCCCGTCTTTAGTTCTAAGAGACTCTTAAAAAAATAATAATAATAATAAAAAAAAACCTAATTAGCGCCGAAATTTTCCTCCAGTTAATTCTTTTTAGTACCACTTACTTTTCCAGCCTCATGTTGCTGCGGTTCCAGCTTTTTTGAGATGTGTTGCCATAAAATTCTAAATTGTCTTACTTTTTTTTTTTTTAAACTGGTACATTTTTCTCAGTTCAACCATCCCATAAGGTTTCCCTGTTCTACTCAGACTATAATATTGGTTTATGAGATCTACAAGTCATTGCATTTTTAATTTTACACAACATCCTGATTTTTCAGGAATACTATGGCCCGATCCCATTTCACCCCTTGGCCCCTCCCCCTTTCCCCACCCCCTCGGCCCGTTCACTTGGCACAACCTCTTGAAACGCAGTTGCAAGGGGTAGGGGTTGAAACATTCCCCTATGAAACGGTTCCACCCTTCCAGACCTGTTCCGTCATCAGCAGTCATCGACACCGCCATAAACAGATACGACAACTTTATTTCCGACAGTACTGCCCACGCCGTCAGCAGCTGGAACCGTCTCTGTTCCGTGGGCTTTGGTCGTCTTTTTGCGGCTCTCAACCGCAAAACGCTGAAATGCGATCTATAAGACACTGAAACGCTCGATCGAATGATTAAGTTGTTTACGAAGAAAATTCGTACATTTGTGCGTTTCTTTCGTCACTGCTGCACTTTTTTGCTGTGTTTACCTCCATGTTTACCTTCCGTTCGTAGCGTGGTCCTGAAACATCTACGTTTCAAGGACCAAACAGCCCTCACCCCGCCGACTCATCGAGAACCGGGACGCCCCTACCCCTTCACGTGAACGCACAAAATGGAGGGGTAGGATCACGGGGGAGGGGCCAAGGGGTGAATTCGGATTGGGCCTATATCTTGGAATGTAATTTTTCCTTCCCCTACCTTATGAATGTATCCTCACAGATCAGGATTTAATGTATTTTTGATGCATCCTGAGTCTGTTCAAACCTGCCGTCGTAGCTCTTCACACGCGTTAGGATTTATTTTAGTTACTTAACCTTTGCTCGACCAGTTCTTATTCACAACGACAACAAGGCCGAGAGGCGCTGTAAGAGGCCGACCCAAAAGCAGGACGTTAGGTTTGTGCCTGCTCGGAACGCGGTTCGTCATTAGTTTTTGCTTAACCCCATTGTCTCTCAGATATGGAGTTCCTAGAGGTTCTGATGGAAGGCCTGGAACGGGTCCTGTTGGTGCGTGGAGGAGGTCGGGAGGTCATTACCATCTACTCCTAAAGCTGAGGGATTCACGGTGATCTGGAAAGAAATGTGTTCGGGCAGCGACAGGTCATGCAGGTTTGATGGTTTCAAAGCGGAATGTGGACTGAAGATGTGCACGCAACGTCTGGAGGAAAGAAATAGAAGGGACGCTTAGTATTTTGGAAGGCGGCGGTAGTGACTGAGGACAGGAACGTCCGCCTGCTGCTCAACCTGAGGAAACCGAACCTGGGATGATGCACATTAGTGGTTAAGATGTGAGGATCTTTCTTCAGAGGAACCGTGCGTTCGGGGTAGTTTTCCTGAACGGATGCGGTTTCAGTTTGATTTGTTAAATTGTCTCTCCTTGCGCTGCTTCAAGGGGAAAAAAAAAAAACCCTCGCATTTCTAATTGAGTACTTTGGTAGCTGCCAGTTCAATGAGGAACACTATAGACCGTACACTGGAAACCAACTAAAACTCTGGACCAATGAGATGAACTCCACCAGCGAGTCGAAGAAAACACTTTTATTGTTAAACTTGTGAGTGTATTCATGTTTTATTGGAGGTAATTTCAGGCGTAAATGTGCCAAGTGTGATCAGAGCTGGAGACACGACAGGAGCTGTTAATGTCATAGTTTTAGCATTTTAGTATTTTTATAGTTATGTTAATAATGTATGTCAGACATACGTAGTGACTCCTACAGAGCAAATATAGCGTTTTTTTGTTTTTGTTTTGTTTTGTTTTGTTTTGTTCATTTAATTTTACTGTTTTTTAAGCCAGGCACAGATGAGTTTTGCATGTTCCGTGTTAGTGTCTGAAAGTTCTATTTTCTAGAACGCGTCCATTTTAACGACATAAGAACTCATTTCCAGACGCAATAAATAATTGACAGTTTTATCGTCGTTTCTTTAATGATTCTATAGTTTCCTATTAAACACGTCATTTCAGGTTTTTAGTGCCGGTAACTGTTTCTTGTTTGTTTCTTTATTCAAATGTAGTAAATATTCGATGCAGATTGTTTTATGTGTGGGTTCATGATGGTGGATGGAGCTGTAATACCTTATGTCTCCACTAGGGGGAATCACACTTCACTTCATTGGCTGAGGTGCTGATCTCACATTTCCCTTAGTAAAGTACACCTGCAGTTTTAATGGCACTTTTCATATATTTTTTTGTATTTTATGATGGACTCGATAAAGGTAAACCTAATAGCTCTATCTGACACTATTTGGGTGAAATTGTACAATAAGTTTTGTGAAAATGAATCACAAATCGAAATTATAAAATGACCACATATAGTGTGTATCGTATATTATACAGACATATTGCAAACACTGATAGATCTGTGGCAAATAAGAGGTGGCGCACTGATACATGCTTTTAGAAATCGTAAAAATGTATATAAGCTTTTAGTTTCATGTAATTAGAAATATCATCTGCACTTTTTTTTTTTTTTTTGCATGAAAAAGCAGGACATTGACCATTTCTGCAATTAATAGATTCAACAAATTTATTTTAACAATAGCAACAATGCCATTAAAACAAGCTCTTTTCCACAGGTTTAATTATTCGTTACCTATTACCATCACAGCTGTAGGGTATTGATCTGAGCTTTGATATCAAGCCAGATGGTCTCCCTCCTCTTTAGTCCGTATGAATCTCACATTTTTGTTGGTCTGAACAGTTTTCCACTTTGTCTGACATACATTCTTCTTTGTACGATAGAGCTTTAAGGTGCATCTATGGAGGATAAAGTACATGTCATTTACGGGGATTTATCATGGTGTTCCTGAGCCCATGCTATGGTTTCCACTGTAAAATCTAGTCTGGTTTTAATGCAGTGCTGCCTGAGGACCAAATATCACCGATATCTAATATTGATTTTCCTCCACGTCCCTTGTACACACAGATTTCTCCAAACTCTCACAGTATTTGGATTATACCAAGTACTGCAAATAAGACATTTAAAGTCTTCACAATTTCACCTTGATTTAACATGATTCCAAAACTGTTTGTGACTTTGTAGACTCAGTTTTTCCCAGATTGCTGACTCTGCCCATCTTTAATTCTGAGAAACTTTTAAAATATGTATATGTATATATATATATATATATAATTTGTGGCAAAATGTTCCTCCAGTTGTTTCTTTTTAGTACCACTTACTTTTCCAGTCTTTTGTTGCCCCTGTCCCAGCTTTTTTGAGATGTGTTGCCACAAAATTAAAAACGATCTTATTTTTTGTTAAAATGGTACATTTTTCTCAGTTCAGCCATCCCATAAGGTTTCTCTGTTCTGCTGTAAATATGAGTTTATGAGATCTACAAGTCATTGCATTTTTAATTTTACATAACATCCTAGTCTTTATTCCAACGGCCCGACGAGTCCGATGGACGATTGGTATCAGTTGTTGTTCATAAACTATTTTTCAAGACTCTTCTTCTCCGAAGCCGTCAGTCAGAATGACTTTATATTTGTTGTGGAACATCTGTGGGGTAAGGTCTACAAAGTTTGTCCAAAGAATTAGGAAAAATGGATTTTTGAATTTTTGAAGTAGTAAAAATCCCCATTGGTTTATAATGGGACACATTTCAGAGTGCTGTAACTTCAAAACAGTTGAAAGTACTGATATAATTACTATTGGTAATAGATTGGAAGGCATATGTGGGCTTTCGTTTGGTACTATGACCTTTGACCGTGAGTGACCTTGAAAGGTCAAACAAATGTCAATATCTTTAAATATGCTGTTGGACTACAGGAGCCTTGGTCTTATTTTTTTAGGAATTTAAATTGTAAGTCAGTTGCTTTATTTGACTATTTGGCTGTGCTTGTAAATATAACTGTGTCCTGAGGACAAAATGATTGTGACATCACTGATCCAGTGGCTCTACATGCAATAAAACATTTAAAAGAGCCAGGTCTCCCTCGAAAAAGAGATTTATCTCAAGGAACTTCCTGGTTAAATAAAAAGTACAAACACAAGTCTGGAAAGTGCAATTAGACAGAAGACATTATTGAACCTAGCTATACATAAATATATATATATATCATGCATTTTGAACTTTATGTTTAGACTCAAAGGGAATTGAACCTTCTTTTTTGCAGCTGAACCTAGAAATCAAAATATTGAAAATATAATTAAAGTGAGTATAAAGTACACAAATAAAATAATGAAAAATGAAAGTTTTTCCTCTAAGATGAAATAAAAATTGCAATAAATCGTTCTGCACATTAAAACCATAGAGGGCAGGCAAACCCCTAACTCTTTTTTTAAATTAATTACTGATCAAAAGCCCAGTCATTAATTTACTTGAGTGGACCAAAGGACACTGTTGATGTGTTCGTGTCTGTAAATCATGACCCACTTAATGAGTTTGGCCTCGGCGAGATGTGGGATGGAAACTCCCATAACATGACACGGAAGACATTTACACATCGAGACCAAACGCTGTAAATGCGTTTGTAGGACACAAAAGGAAATGAGGCTGAATGATGCCTGATGGCGCTGACGGCGGCCGATGTAATTCCTCTGATCACCGTCTTCTCAGCTTTGTTTTCCTTCCTGTTCTTTTGACCTACTTTGCAATTAGAGCCAAGGTCCGGACTGAGGGGTCGGGGTCTTTTTCTCCCTTTGAAAAGAACACTTTAAGTTACAATCAGTGAATTATTTCCTTTTAATTCTACAACTTGTCAGTTGGAATCAGTGTCGTATAAAGTACTGGAAAGCCACATTTGAGTAGAAGTACAGGTACCCTACCAAAACATTACTGTGGTAGAAGTTCAAGTCCCAAACTGAAATACTGCTCAAGCTAAAGTCTTGAAGTATCTACTGTTTTACTGTAACGAACCTTTTATAGAGCATCATAGAAATACTCTGAAATTTAAAATTCCAACCTTAGCATGTTATTGGACGTACGACTTTTATACTTTTGTGAAATTTTTCAAAATGTTTTATTTTCATGTAGAAAAATCAAGGTCAATGAAGTTACGATATTTGGTTCCTTCCCTATAAATGGCAAAAATAAATAAATGAATAAAAAATATCCCAGTAGGATATATAAAACATCCGAGGAGCCCTTGCTAAAAAAAAGTAAACACATGCAATAAAACAGGTGTTATAAGGTCATAAAGTGACAAAAATGACTCATATTCACTATTTACAGCTTTGAAATGTCCCTAAAGTCACTGAGTCACTGTTGAGTTTTATATAAACCAACACGCTTCTGGACCTCACTGAAGGACGGGATTGGACCCATATTTAATGTTTGTGGAAACGACCGAAAATAGTCACTTGCCCGATAAAGGGTTAAGTATATCAAGTAATCTACAATTAACCCTTTTTCAACCGAGGGACTATTTTTGGTCATTTCCACATACATTACAAGACAGTGACAGCAGCAGTTCAAAATTACATGCTCCTTTCACCTCACACGTGTTTTTTCTTGTACTTTTTTAAAACTATTTACTTCTTGGATTTTTATTTATTTATTTTTGCCCTTTACAGGAAAAGAACGAAATACGATAACTTCGTTGACCTCGGTTTTCTACATAATACTAAAAAAAAAAAAAAGTAAAAATTCTGGATTGTTTTGGTTCGGAACGTAGCCAACATGGCGTCGAGGCAGAATCGCTCCAAAGTACGGCTATATTTAGCGCAAAAAAGACGACACCGGGGCCACTCGGAACAGATGCAAAGCTTCCATTTCTTCAAACGAAACGAAATACCTGAACTCTTTTATTCCTTCACCCAATGACAGTCAATTAGGAATCGGATTGATAAGCAAACTCGATAATGGGATTGGTATTGTTAAATTCTTATCAATTCCCATCCCTAATCGGGACTTCCCCTTTCGGCATCCCACCCTCAGTATTGAAAATGATGAAGTCCAGTATCAAGAACCCACAGCTCCCTAAGGTGTCGACACGCTAGTTTCCTTTATTTTTTGTAATGAATAACAATACTGTGCTGGGGCGCCGTAAAAGGGTAAACATGACAAATTCATGGGGCCTCGCATTTCTGGGGGGCCCATAGAGCAGTGGAGGGGGTCCAGGTTAGAAGTTGTGACAATTTTGTGAAATTTCGTGATCCGCTGTAGAACAGAGGCGTAGAAGCCAGGAGTCGGACGCTGAAAGCATGTTAAGTTTCACTTTCGCTTCACGCCAGCGTTAGTTACATTCATTTTGAACCGCAGCCCCACGTATGTAACTGCTGCCCCTACCCCACACACACCCCTGAATTTTATAAAGGGCCCACGTGGTTTCGCTTTCACGGCCCCACAGTCGCTAGCGGCGCCCAGATACCGTGCATTAAACATGTATGTGAGTAGAAGTTTGGAAATGAAGTGACGTAAAAATGAAAGAAAACACAACACTCATTAAAGTACAAAATCTCCCAAAACGTACTCGAGTACGGTAGCGAAGTATTATTACCGCGGTACTACGCAACAGTGGTTGGAATCTGTTCCCGTTTGACCGAGATGAGAACCCCGTGTGTCGGTCGTCGTCATCTCTTACATAACCGGCCCCGGCTCACTTTCCAAAAATCAATTTAATCCTAAAATCATCATTGTTTCTCGCCTGACAAAAGAACAAAGACAATCTTGGAACTACAATAAGATGTTTTTGGGAAACTTGGCCCCGGATAAATAGCTTCCTGTTTGTCCCACAGAGGGGTTTAGCCGGGTCAGCACGCACAGGACAAGGGCCGACCCGGGTCTGCAGGTCCGATCGGACCATGAGCCGCGACTCTGAACTCCTCAGTCTCTGCTCCGCTAAAAGGACCGGCTGTCATGTGCAGAGATGTAGAACGCTTAACTTAACTGGACACTTTATTGTTCCCTAATTGGAATCTTGTCTTGGAGCCAAAATCCACATAAAAAAAAAAAAAAGACTATGACCAGAAGCAGCAGTATAAAAAAAAAAATGTACACAGAGCTGAGGAAAAACAAGATGGGTTTGGTAAAGCTGTGGTTCTGCAAATGAGCAGGTTTTATCCTCCAGTTTGCATCTACAATCGCGTTTCCTATAAGGGTTCTTCTCTGAAACTGGGTTTATTTCAGTATCTGTCACTGTTCCAGCTTTTTAGACCCAATAATAAAAGGTAAATGTAGACATATTTCCCCCAGGATGGACCTAATGATGACCTCAG
>JAPQRP010000011.1:214503-225357 GCA_037367295.1 Apogon hyalosoma
AAAATGAACAAGAAACTGAAGAAAACAAGGATGGTGTAATCATTTTTTCTGCCACTGTGAGAAAAACGTCTCATAAAATTATAAGAGAATATTGATGTTTTTATATCAAATCATCACGAACTGGACATCTTAGAGATGTGTCCCAATATTTTTGTCCACATAGTTTAGAAACATCAATATTTCCTTAATGTTTAATGGTAGATTTTTCTTCTGAAGTGAGATGTGAAGAAAGAAGAAGTTTAGTTGTGGTAAAAATAATTATTATTTACAGTCAGAACACGAAAAATATCTTCAAAATTTAGAGGTAGAGCATTTAAAATTATCGTCACGGGTAAAAAAAAAAAAAAGTTTAGGTAAATGAAGTGAAAACAATCTTTGAGGCATTTAGGAAACAAAGATAACACATAAAAACAAGATAAAAATAGCATAAAACACACAAAACAAAAACAACACAATATTTGATTGAAAACAATGTATAAACAAAATAAAAAATTATGTAAAAAAAACTAAAAATTGAGGTAAATGAAGTGAAAACAATCTTTGAGGCATTTAGGAAACAAAGATAACACATAAAAACCAGACAAAAATAGCATAAAACACACAAAACAAAAACAACACAATATTTGATTGAAAACAACGTATAAAGAAAATAAAAAATTATGTTAAAAAAAGTAACAAAACTAACCAATGCAATGACATTCATCCCAATATAAAACTGTGTAACCACATTTGTGTCCACACACTTTTGTCCACACGCACGTCATATATATATATAAATTTTTTTTTTTTTTAGAAAATCAGACTTTAAAAGGATTTTATTGGTTGTAACAAAAGCGTCCTCAGCATCCTGTCCTCGTTTCAGCTCGGAGAGTTGATCCACCAGGGGCCTTCGTCCTCAGCGGCGTCCCAGTCCCTCAGCAGATCCGCAGAGTGGAGTAGACCGCATCGGATCCACAGCCAGGTCTGCACACACCCACACACATCTGCACGCACAGACACGACCACAGCCGCAGGGAACGGGCCGATCTGAACCCTGACGCGAACCGCTGTGTCTTCAGCAGGAGCTGCAGGAGGGCAGCCGGGGTTATCAGCCCAGCTTCAACGTACTGCCGCAGACCTTCAACGCCGTCCCTGGGGTGAGTAGAGCCCGCGTCAGGAAGGCACCGCCCACTTTACCACGTAGTAAACACGACAGGACGCAAAAAAAGACGGAACGAGACAAAACCGACAGTAGCGTAAGAAGAAAAACAAGTGGTTCCAGGCACGACAAACCCCGGCGTCGATCCAGCTGATATCAACCGCCTCTATACATGTGCCAAGTTTGAAGCAAAATTGATGTTTTTATAGACATTTGAAGTTTTGCCCATTGTAAGTAAATAGAAAAAAAAAAAGATGTAGAAAATTTGACCTACTTTCCCCAAAATGTAACCACATCTATTCTGGTGATCTATAAACCAAATCTGGAACAAGTTGAACCAATAGTTTTGCTGCTAAAGTGTAAACAAATAAACAAAACAAGCCAAATTTGGGGGCGGAGCAATTATATAAAAACAAAACATAAGACGAAAGAATGTAAAGTATAAAACAAGCTGAAAACAATAAAAATAAATAAAACTATGAAACTACTATGAAAACTATGTAAAAAAAATTGGAAAATGCATGAAAGAAATACAAACGACATAAAAAACCGATAAAATTTATGCAACAAATACAAACATAAACGATAAAAATGGATCCACTGTACACGTCAAAACAGTAGGAGAAACATTTTTAAAGTAATTATTTATTAACCGTTTTTGAGTATGTGTTAATAGAAAAGTGTTATATGAAACTAATCCATTATTATTACTATTAAAAAGACAAAAATAATTACAACACAATTGAACACGTCGAAAACAATGTCAAGTATAAAAAGCCTTGAAACCAACGTAAAAACAAAATGAGGACGATGTCGACAAAATGATGTAAAGACACGAAACAAAATCAACTTGAAAAGACAAACATGTTGATGAAGATGCAACAAAGTCTCCAAACAGATTCTCCTCATCTGAACTCCACATGTGGACCGCCCACCTGGGATGAATGACCTGCTCACTGAGGCTCCTCCCACCCCTCTTTCTCCTCCACCTCCTTCTCTCCTCGATCTTTCACCTCCTTCTCTTTTTTTTCCTCCTCCACTTCCTCTTTGTCCTCTTCCTGGTCCTCCTCTTCTCCCTCCTCCACCTCCTCAGCTCCACCTGGTCGCTCTGAACGCCCCGCTGAAAGGCGACATGCGTGGTATCCGCGGCGCAGACTTCCAGTGCTACCAGCAGGCTCGCTCCATGGGCCTGACCGCCACGTACCGCGCCTTCCTGTCCTCACACCTGCAGGACCTGGCCACCATCGTGAGGAAGGCGGACCGCGTGGACATGCCCGTGGTCAACCTGAGGGTGAGGCCCGACTCTGGGCACACACGCACACACTATATTTACGACCTTTAGATGGATTTGACTGCCGGAATAAAAGACGGATCGTACTGAGTTCAAGCGCGTTCGGCGGCAGCGATGGACGATTTGCTGCCTTCACGTTCATATTCGGGGTTACGGAGTTCGCTTGTATCCATCTTCCTCTCAGGGCGAGGTGTTGTTCAGCAGCTGGATGTCCATCTTCTCTGGCAACGGGGGCGCGTTCAATCCAGCCACGCCCATTTTCTCCTTCGACGGACGTGATGTTCTGACCGATCCAGCGTGGTGAGTGAGAAAATGAAGGAGAGAGCCGTCTTGTCCGGGGTCATAGAGGTCAAGTAAGGACTGCAGCTCCAAAACAAACCAAGGCAAGGATGTGGACAAAAGGATGTGGACACACTGAGTTCAGGTGTTTCGTTTCGAGCAAAATAATAAAAACAAATGTCAGAATATAGTTTTATATTGGGATGAATGTCACTGCATTGGTTAGTTTGGGTTAAGTTATCTTTGCGCCCACAGTTTGGATGGTTTTAACTCTTTCACTGTTTGTGTAATTGGAAAAGTTCCAACTGTTTCTGAAACCTGAGACCTTCCACTTTACAGGGTTTATCGGGTCATTACGGGAATTTCACTCACTGCTGCACTAGAGGCTGGAGAAGACGTTTTAGCAGAATTATAACATGCAGGAAATTGTAAACGACTGCTAGATTTTGAAAGATCTGGGAAAAAGATAAGATAAGCCTTTATTAGTCCCACAAGGGGAAATTCCTTTTTTTTTTTAGTCAAAATAATTTAAAAAATAGTCCAGGCAGAACATGTTAGGCTCAGGTTTTAAAGAGATAATTTCTCTCAACATTGATTTTTTTAATTCATGACTATCATTTTAAATGTTTTTCCTCTAAATCTGTAAAATACTTTTCACGCTTTGACTGTAAATAATAATTTTCTACCAAAACTAACCGCCTACTTTCATCACATCTCACTGAGGAAGAAAAATCTAACGTTAAACTTTAAGGAAATAGATGTTTCTAAACTATATGGACATAAATATTGTGACACATCATGTCTACAGCTGGAAGATGATGATTTGAGATTAAAAACATCAATATTTTCTTTACGTTTAATGGGAAATGTGAACAAAGTAGATGGTTAATTGTGGTAGAAAATTATCATTTACAGTCAGAGCATGAAAAATATTTTAGAAATTTAAGTAAAAAACATCTCTGAGGCATTTTTCCAACCAAACCAATGCAATGATATGTATCTTAATATAAAACTATTGTAAAAATTCATTAAAAATTTGAACTCGCAAAAAAAAAAAAAATGGCAAAAAAATCTGTCTTTAATTTTTATTAGTTTTTGTCCTTGATGATTTATTTCACCCATAAACCTAGATAAACCTAGAATGTCTGTGCTGATGTCAGCATATCAGCTGCCTCTATATATGTGCCAAGTTTGAAGTGAATTGAAACAAAATTGATGTTTTTAGAGACATTTGAAATTTCACCTATTATAAAGAAATGGGGAATTTTTTTCTTTTAATTTATACAAAATGTAACTACATCTATTCTGGGTCACTGGTGATCAATAAACCCAGTTTGGTATGAATTGAACCAATAGTTTTGCTGTTAAAAACTGAACCAAAAACAATAGCCCTTGCCTCCCCTTCAGGGGGCGGGGCTATAATTTAAACTAAACTAACCAATGAAATGTAATGATATTTATCCTAATATAAAACTATTTTAAAACATTTGTTATTATTGTTTTGTCCGAATAGAAACACCTGAACTCAACGCGTCCACATCCTTTTGTCCGCGTCGTTTCGAGGCTGTCTGTGAAGGAGCCGTTAAACACATTTCACATCCTGTAAAACACTTGTACACCTGAACCCTGGCCCCGCCCACTAAGCCCCTCCCACCCTGGTTCTGTCCTAGGCCTGAGAAGCTGGTCTGGCACGGCTCCAGCCCGGTGGGCATCCGTCTGACCACCAACTACTGCGAGGCGTGGCGGACGGCGGACATGGCGGTGACGGGCCAGGCGGCGCTGCTGCAGACGGGCCGCCTCCTGGGCCAACACACACGCTCCTGCTCCAACCACTACATCGTCCTGTGCGTCGAGAACACGTACGTGGGCAACACGCATCAAAAGAGGACCTGAAGACACGGGGGAGGGCAAAGACGCACACATGCAGGCATGAAGAGGACGGCAAAGTCCGACACGTGACACAGACACACACGTGCAGGCACATACACAAATACACACACACACACACGACACTGTTTGCAGATGAGTTCAACGGGGGTCACCGCTTCAACGCTCGCATGCTAACATCCAGAACCGTAGACTTCAGGTATTTACACTGTGATGTCAACGTGAAACAAAGCGGAAATTAAAGGACCAGACCAGCGTTCACACATTTCATGTTCCCATTCTCGCCTCCGTTTCCGAACAGACGTCTTTTAAAAGTGGTTCTGCGTTGAGCTGACGTTCCAAACCGTCACCGGCAGAGGGCGGCCTGGTACCAGAACACACGGAGAACCACCAACGAATCAATGCTGCGCGTCCACCGACTGAATAAAGTTCGTAATGACAGGATGAAACATTAGTCGCTTTTCCATCGAACATCTGCGCAAAACTTTACCGATATTTACTAAATGGTGAAAAAACAAAAGTGTGTAATGTCGGTTTTTCCATTAAATCACAAATGCGATGATTTGTTTATTTATTATCGCAAGATGATACGAGAAGTCATTCTGTAAACATGAACGTAAATATGCTGTTGATTTACAGATATATTCATTATTTTTATATATTACGCCTCTATCTCCTACTAAATTAAAAAATGATTGGGTTTCCTGGTGTGTCCGTGTTTCTTTTAAAACTCTTCTTCTTCGCTTGTCCTAACGTCCGTCAACGTCCGTTTATTTTATTTTTTTAATTCACGTGACTAATTGCGGAAAAAGATCTTTCCGTTACAGTTTTACGTGACATACCATTTGTCCAAAAAACCACCTCTGGCCAGCGCAAAAACTTATAATAAAAAAAAAACGAGGGTTTTGGCGAAATTGTCGTTTTTCCATTAAGTAAATTTTTATGCGCAAGTTATATTTATGCAATTTGAGGGTCAATGGAAAAGCGACTATTGTTAAACTAAACTAAAAGACGTTAAAACAGGCAAAAATCTAGGAAAATTTATATAAAAGACAGTGAAACTAAAGTAAAACACGCTGAAATTGTTTCCGTGCATCTGTCATGGAATCATCAAAGTTAAACTCACAGACCCTTATTTTAACAGTAAAAATAAACAACACTGTCTTCTAATCTTCACCTGCTGCATCAGCTGATAGTTTACATTATAGCTCTGTTAGCTTAGCTCTGTTTTTAGACTAAAACAGCTGCAGTAAAACCACAAACCACCACTGTTATCTGTTCGGTTCGTGTCGTCAGTAGCCGAACTAAAGATCTGTTTGAATCCGACAGTTTAGTCTGAACCGCGGATCAACAAATGACAACTTAGCAAAGATAAGAACATCCCATAATAACTTCATACCTTCATTAGCATCAGAATGAAACTCACCTGTGTAGAAGAAACGCTGACGTTTCAACTCCGGTGGAGGCAGCAGTGAACCCTTCAGCCCGTCGGTGGAAATGCACTCATTTCACATCCGCCACAATTTAAGGTCATTTCTTAATCTTTACAAATACCACATAAAAACCCTTAACCCATCTAGACCCAGTGCTACTTTTGTGTCCGTTCCCAAATGCATTTCTCTTTCTATTTAATCTTTCTTTCATTCATCCTCTTTATTCTTCGCTTTTTCCAGAGAAAATCCAGCATTTTCCTACATTTAATTTTCAGATCATGTACTTTAATCATCATTCTGATATAACATTTGAGGGTCAAAAGCAGAAAAGTGAAGAAAACGCAACTTTTTCAGCAAAATATACTATTAACTGAATACTTAAAAAGTGCATTTTGTATTTTTTTCAGTGAAAATGAGGTATTTTTCTACATTTAATTCATTGATCATGTATATTTTCAAAAAAGCTCAGAGTAAATTTAAAGGTTACTTATCAAAACAGAGAAAATTGAAGAAAATGCAACTTATTTTCATAAAAGCTCAGAGTAAATCGAAAGGTTATTTTATCAAAATGGAGAAAATTGAAGAAAAAGCAACTTTTTCAGCAAAATATATTAAAAGTGCATTTTGCTTTTTTTCCAGTGAAAATAAGGTATTTTTCTACATTGAATTCACTGATCACGTATATTTTCAAAAAAGTAAATTGAAAGGTTATTTTATCAAAAACAGAGAAAACTGAAGAAAAAAAAATCCCTTTTCCAGTAAAATCTGTCATTAACTGAACGTAAAAACAAATACGTCCGTCCACTGTCTTTGATCCAACTCCATGTTGTAGAAGATAACGGTGTTTCCACGGTAACGACGGAGCCTCCGAACGTCTGACGTCCATGAAAAGACGACAGACTGTATTTTACACCAGTTATCGACATGAGTTGATTAGTGGATCATTCTGCGTGTTGAACGGTTCGGGTCTTCATGGGTTAAAGCTGTGGTGGTTCGACCCTCTGGTTTGGTCCTTTACATTCACGTTCAACTGCACCATTTGCAGAGAATCCACGTTTTATTCTGTTTCAGTTTGATTTCTGTCACGTCGGAACCTTTTTATGAGAAACACACGAGTCCTGTATCGATTCCCCTTTTGGCAAATGTACCTGTAAAGACACTAGAGCTGTGGAATTAGGTAGAAAAGCTGGAAACATGTTCACATTTGACACCATCGGTGCTTATATTTGGTGCTTTAGCGACAAACGAATAATAGTTTTTACACTCGTAACAGATTCTTTTTTTTCTCTATTTGTAGAATAAATACAGAATCATCGGACTCTATTAAAGCTACGGTATGTGGACAAAAGTACGTGGACGTGTTGAATTCAGGTGGTTTTTTTCTAACAAAAACAATAAAAACAAATGTCAGAATATAGTTTTATATTGGGATGAATATCATCACACTGGTTCGTTTGGTTTAAATTGTTATATTTGCTTCCAAAATGCAAAAAAAGATGTTTTTTTACTGTTTTTTTTTTTTTTTTATCCATGACTGTGATTTTAAATGTTCTTCCTCTAAATTTCTAAACTATTTTTCATGCCCTGACTTTAAATAATACTTTTCTACCACAGCTAACCGTCTACTTTTATCAAATCTCCCATTAAACTTTAAGGAAATATTGATGTTTCTAAACTATATGGACATAAATATTGGGACGCATCGTGTCTACAGCTGGAAAATGTCCTGTTCATGAGGATTTGAGATAAAAACATTAATATTTACTTAAAGTTTAATGGGAGATTTGATCAAAGAAGACGTTTAGCTGTGGTAGAAAAGTATTATTTAAAGTCAGAGCATGAAAAATAGTTTAGGAATTTAGAGGAAGAACATTTAAGGTCGTAGTCATGGGAACAAAAACAATGTTGAGAAATTAAGTCAAACTCGTAACAGATTAAACAGTGGTTCCAGGCACAACAAGCCCCGCCCCTCACACATATTTTAGCTTATTTTGGCATCGATCCACTCTTTCATCCATGTTCAATATTTGTTAAATCTAAGTTATAAAGTTTGAAGTAAATTGAAACAAAGTTGAGGTTTTTAGAAACATTTGAAATTTTGCCCATTGAAATGAAATTGAAAAAAAAAAAAAAAGATTGAAAAATTAACAAAAAATGTCAAAAACAAGTTATCACTTAGATTTTTTGTGGTAACGTTTAAAATTAACCTCTATATCTCTGCAGTGTTTTAAGTAAATTGAGTTAAAAATGTTTTTATTGCGAGTTCAAATTTCACCCATTATAATAAATAAATGGGGGAAAAAATACTGTAAAAATTCATAAAAAATTTGAACGTGGACATACTTTTCCCAAAATGTAACCACATCTATTCTGCGTCACTGGTGATCTATAAACTTAATTTGGTCTGAATTCAACCTATTAAAGTGTTAAATTGAACCAAAAACAAAAGCCCTTCAGGGGGCGGGGCTATAATTTAAACTAACCAATGGAATGTCATATTTAACCCAATGTAAAAGTATATTCTGACATTTGTTTTTATTGTTTTGTTAGAAAAAAAATTTAAAAACCACCTGAATTCAACGCGTCCACATACTTTTGTCCACATCGTGCACAAACTCCCCGACTGATGCATCATGGGAGGTGGTTTCCTCTCATCACATGTCAATGCACTGTACATACGTGACTCCCTGCGTTCAAATCCCACCGTCGTCACTGTTTTGTTTTTTTTTTTTCTTTTCTCTCTCTTCGTTACCACTGAGCTCGACTTCCTGATATGAAAGCAGCATCGAAAGGGTTCAACAAAGCCTCGAAAACACAAAGACATGACGTCCAGTCTAGAAAAGTCCTGCTGCTCACACTAGAATATTATCAACAGCAAAAAAAAAAAAAAAAAAAAATAATTAACACCTAAGATACGATTATCCTTATTGTTCGAGTCTTTAATTTATAGTATTAGAACCTAGAGTGAAGACCTAGTGGACCGTCCGGATGGGGGCGGAGCCTGTACATATGTGTTGTTACTGTGCGTTTGTGTTGGATTTTTTTACTCCGTAGACGTAGACTTTGTACGATGCGCACTAAATGACCGAACGTGTTCTGGCTCAAAGGCACTAAAACCTCTGGAGTGTTTTTGTGTTACTTCCGCTTCTGTCGAAAACAAAACTTGAGCTTCGGAGGAAACGTTTGTACTGACTGACTGGTGCTCACTGAGTAAATAAATGTCTTATTTTGTGTGTTTTTTTAAAGTCACGTGTCCTGTGTTTTATTTCCAGTCAAAAGTTGTTGCAAAAGTTCAATTTTTGAGGTTGAAAATGTAAAATGGACCTAAAACTGTCTTTGCTGCGCTACGTTCAAGTGTTTTGGCACAATTTATCTGCTGTATTTTGCATTTTTTTCACTGAAAATTAGGTATTTTTCTGTATTTAATTCTCTGATGATGTATATTTTACGGTGGCCCAGAGGGGCAACATCCCAAAAAAAAAAAGAGAGAGATTGTGATGCATTTAAAAGAAGTTTCTGAAAAATAAATGTACCCCTTAAATAAAAATGAACTTGCATGAAAAAAAGTTCTCCTAAAAACAAAAAAACCCAAACTTGTAATAAAAAATACATTTGTACAAAGAAATAAAATAAACCTGTATGATTTAAAACATAAAAATAGACTTGTACAAAAAGTCTCAAAGTAAAACTGAGCAACATCAAAAATTATATTCAATGTTTTAAAATATGTTACCCCAAATTAAATATAATCCAAATAAAAAAAGACAATTATTTAAAAAATACATTTATTTAAAAAAAAAAAAAAGTTTGAAAATATAAAACTTCATAAGACTAGAAAGTTCAAATGCATTTCTTGATTTTTTTTTTAGGAGATAGTTTTGTTTTTTTCATTCAAGTTTACTTTTATTTAAGGGGCACATTTATTTTTCAGATAATTCTTTTTAAATAAATCACGATCTCTCTTCTTTTTTTGTAGTGGATCATTTTTTTGGCTGTTGCACCTCAGAGCCGCCGTAATATTTTCATAAAAGCTCAGAGTAAATTTAAAGCTTATTTTATCAAAACTGAGAAAATTGAAGAAAACACAACTTTTTCAGCAAAAACATATCATTAACTGAATATTAAAAAAGTGCATTTTGCATGTTTTTTCCCGGTGAAAATTATGTAATTTTTTTTTTTTTTTTACATTTAATTCACTGCTCATGTATATTTTCATTCAAGCTCAGAGTAAATTTAAAGGTTATTTTATCAAAATGGAGAAAATTGAAGAAAAAGCAACTTTTTCAGCAAAAATATATCATTAACTGAACATAAAAACAAGTATCTACAACTACTGTCATTTATCCAACTACATTTTTCTACATTTAAAGGTTTCCTGTGTGATTTGTCAGTTTATTATCATCTTTTTTTTGTTTTTTTAGTGAATATCAGGTATTCCTATATTTAATTTACTGACTAAATAGATAAATATTTTAATAGATAATAGATCATTCATAAATGCTGAGGGTAAAGTCAAAGATTATTACATCAAAATGACAAAAAGATAAAGAAAAAGTGATGTTTTCAGCAAAAATATACAATTTTTTTCAGTGAAAACCAGGTATTTTCCTACATTTAATCCACTGATCACGTAGACGTTCATAAAAACTCGGGTTAAAGGTGAGGTTTATTCTATAAAACCAGAGAAAACTGAAGGAAAACATTTACTTTCAGTCAAATCTGTCCTGAACTGATCATAAACCCAGTGTTCATCCACTGTCATTGATCCAACTCCATGGGTTTTACTGGTGAATCAATGTTGGAGAAGATGACGGTGTTTCCACGGT
>JAPQRP010000011.1:242232-254295 GCA_037367295.1 Apogon hyalosoma
GAAATGTTGGTCTGAAGTCTGGACCTTATATGTGCAAATGTGGAGACGCAACTAGTTATAGACGCAACCAATGAAGAGAGAATTCAAACAGGTTGGAGAAATCCACTGGATTTATGCCCAAATGAATCTAAAGATAGCTTCGCAGCACCTGGAGGGTTCAAATTCAAACTGAACTATTAGGGTCCAAATACACAAAGAAATGAACCGCAGACTCAGAAAAGTGGAGTTAGATCAATACGAGCCCTTTAAATCAGGGATTCTCAACTGGCAAACCTGTTTTCAGTGGGTCGCAGGCCTTCGTCTGGATAAAAAATAACGTTAAGAAACCACTCCTGTGCTTTATTACTTATGAGGCGGAGTGTTGTCCATTCACACTCCCCAACAGCTGGTGGCAGTAATGCGTTGTAACGCTAATTAACGCCAGACATTTCACAGCATAAAAGAAAACCCAAAAGTTTCTATTCAAATCATGGTGAAACTCAGCTATGACGACGACTACATCAGATGCGGTTTTACCTACGTCGAGGACAAAAACCTCAGTGTATTTATCCAACGCTTTGGTGGTGACTGGTGTAAAAACGCGGTATAGCAAGCTTGAGTCTACAACAAATAGCCATGCTGGTCCCCAGGATGAAGCCCCTCACTGCTGGGATGTGGATTTTAACGCCCCTCCCCCCCGCAGCACGGACCCAACCTTTTCACTGACCTCAATTCTTGAATAAGTGACTGAATGCACTTTCATTTTTAACTGAGTGCACTTTTTTAGTTCTGGTTCAAACGTACCTAATGTAGTGTTAAAGGGAATGTTACCGTATTTATCGTCGCCACCTGCTGGTCAGTTTATTAAACTCGTCTTCTGCGTTTCCATACCGTGATATTCTCTCATTATCTCAGGTTCAAAACACACACCATCTTTTCATTAAATAAATGTGAGAGGCTTAACTTTTGTCACTTTGGGTCTTGGCTTGTCACTGAGGGGTGACAGCGGGTCCTGAAGCCAGACCAGCTGAGAACCACTGACCTTCTGTCGCTTCTTATGATCGTTTCAGACACTGGACACAATGACCTGATCAGCTCCCGGGCTTTAACTTCGTACCTGACGCGGCAGTGTATGATGTCGGGAAACATCTGAGGCAGGGGGGATGAATATGTGAACTCGCTCTCTTTGTCGTAGGTGTAGACTGCACACTCTGTATGACGATTTCTGGCCTTCTCTCCTTGGGTCAGTTTTGGATTGTAGGGTTCCATGGCTGCTAGTAAGCACCTCTATTCGACAGAAACAACACACACACGGTTATAGAGACATTTAGCATAAGAGACACACGGGGATATCAGGTCAAGACGGATACTGTGGAGGAAAAACAAAAAACAAAACAAAACTGAAGCTGTATCATATGTTTAACCCCTAAAGACCCAAACATCCACCGTCGACTAAAACCATCTACTGATCTAAACTGTTTAATACCTTTCGATCCACGAATCCTTTCAATACATATAAATAACTGTTGTAAAATACAGTTATTCATTTTTTCATGGACATCACATGTGACCCATTTGAACGTTCAGAGGCTCCGCAGTTACCGTGGAAACACCCTCATCTTCTACAACATTGATTCCCCAGTAAAACCCATGGAGTTGGATCAGTGACAGTGGATGGACACACTGGGTTTATGTTCAGTTCATGATAAGTTTTTTCCATTTTTTATATAATAACCCACACATGTTATCTCACCACGATGATTAAAGTACACCATCAGTAAATTAAGTGTAGAAAACACCTGATTTTCAATGAAAAACTGCAAAATACAGACAATAATATGACGATAAATCATTTAAGAAAGGTTAAATAGAGAGAAAAAATCCTTTGGGAACTGACACAAAGACAGACTTGACTGAAAAAGTAATTTTTTGTTCCGTTTTCTCTGTTTTGGTTTAATAACCTTTGAATTTCCTGTGAGTTTTCATGAACATCTAATTAAATAGAGGAAAATATATGATTTACAGTAAAAAAATAAAAAATAAATAAATAAAAAAGCAAAATACAGAGGATAATATACTAATAAATGATGATAAATCACTTAAGAAAGGTTAAATAGAGAGAAATTAAAAGTAACACTTGGTGTTTATGGGTTAAAACAAAGGCCAAAAAGGAAGTTTATAGGGAGTTTTTTTGTTTTATGTTGAGTTAATGACATTCTGCAGAAAAAATCATCTTTGTCTTCAGTTTTTTCTGTTTCTGATATAATAACCCTCATCTTTAATCAAAACTTTGATGAACACCTACATAATCAGTACATTTTATATATATATATATAAAATATAGCCTGAATTACATTTAAAAATGCAAAATACAGAGCATAATATTAGAGTAAATGATAATAAATCACTTAAGAAAGGTTAAAAATAGAGAAAAAAGTTATTTGGGAACTGCTGCAAAAGTAGCACTGGGTGTTTATGGGTTAAAAGGAAACGGAAAACAAAATGAAATCCAACTGTGTGTGTTCGTACCTCGTCTATGAAGGGAATAAGGACCACAGCCTCCCATTCCTGCTGCTTTCCATTTAGATCCGTTTTAAAGTCCAGTGGATAGTATTCAATAATGGGAGAACGTTCACTGGTCATCAGGTGCTGAAACATTAAAGTGACCCGTTAGTATTTCTATTATTGCGTGTATGGATCTCACACACTGTTCGTCATGCTAATACTGACTCATACAGTGAATTCTCAAATCACAGGAGGAATAAGATGTGGTACCCTGTAACATTCAGGCAGCAATTCCATACTGGCAGCAGGTAAAACCGCCAACAGCTGCTGGAAGGGCATGAAGGGCGTCCCAAGGTCAAAGGTCAACTTCAACTCTGATACACTTTTGACGTCAGAGAGGAAAGGAGCGTAGTGGTAGGGGTAGTACCTGGACCGACACATATATGTTATTAGAAGAGGAAAAACAAAAATAAAACAAAATAAAATAAACAAACTAAAGAAAAGTCAATGGATTTGACATTATAAAACATGGGGGTCAAACTCATTTTAGTTCAGGGGCCACAATCAGCCCAATATGATCTGAAATGGGTCAAACCAGCACAATAATAACATAATAACCTACAAATAACATCAATTTAAAACTTTTCTCTATGTTTTAGAGTGAAATAACTAAAATTACATTATGAAAATCTTCATGTCTGGAAACTATCCTTTAAAAATGTGAATAACAGGAAAAACCATGAAAAAAACCTAAAATTTATTACGAAAAATAAGTGCTATTTTTACAATATTCTGCCACAGCGTCTCATTTACACAAGTAAATTACAACTTACAGATCACAGTGGATCTCCAAATACACAAAACATTTAACAACAGGCAGGATATTATTAAAACTGTACTTATTTCTGTTAAGATATTTCATATTGTTCATATTTGTTGCAGTTATTCATATGTTTTGTGAAAGAATAGTTGGTAAATGTAAAAATTTTCATGTAATTTTTCTTTTGTTTTTTTTTTTCACAAAAACAAAAAGAGGAATTTAGAGTTGTTATAATCTATAGGTTATTATGACAGCATTTTACTGATCCCACCCACTTAAGATCAAATCAGGCTGAATGTGGAACCCAAACTAAAATGACTGTTAATATTTTTTGTGTAAATTTTTCAGTTCACAAATGCATACCACGGGCCGTGGTGGATTCTTTTGTGGACTGGTTCTGGCCCCGGATCATATGTTAGACACCTGTTTATCTAGACCTTCAAGTCAAATCTTTATGAGGAAAGGGGAATAGATCATACAGTCGCAGAAAAAATTATTAGACCATCAGAAGTCATCAAAAACAATGGTTATTCAATCCAGTCCTAACTCCTGTGTGGATCATGCAACTAAAACAGACAGAAAAGAAAACACGGAATGAATCAAAGCACTGTTTTTGTCAGAACAATGACGTAGATATTGATGGAAGAACTGAAGTGATTTGGGTTATTATCAAGAAAACATGGAAAATGGATAGATATCAGCTCTGAAATTCAACTACTATGAGCTATTTTTGTTGGTATCATTATATTTGTCCAAAAAAATGGACCTTTAGTTGGACCAGGCATTAAAATGAACAGGAAATTGAAGAAAACAAGGGGTGGTCTAATAATTTTTGCCGCGACTACACATTTCAGGCTCAGTTCTCACCAGCTCCAGGACTGGACCCCATGGTAGTAGTAGTGGAGAATCCACTGGATCCCTTCAACATAACACCGAGCCTGCGTAGCTAGAAACTCACTGAGAACGGAGAAAAGAAAATAGTCAATCAACTTTTTACTCATTGTGTCAGTGAATTTTGGGCGCTGTAGCCAATCAAAATAACCGTGAGTTCGTGTTTGTATGTACATAAATATACAGAGTGTCCAGAGTCTATTTACAACTTATTTCAAAAGAAATTTAATCAAGAAACGGGTTTCTTGATTAAAAGTTTTTGCACTTGCAAGAGGTGTTTTTTCGGGTGTAGCGCAATTGGTATATCACGTAAAACTGCAATGGAAAGACCTTTTTCTGCAACTAGAGTCGCATGAATAAAAAAAACCCCACAGATGTTGATGGACGTTACAACAAGAGAAGAAGAGTTTTGAAACAAACATGGAGCGGTATGTGTGAACACACCAGGAAACCCGATCGTTTTTAATTTAGTACGGGATAGAGGGGTAATATATAATAATGAATATATCTGTAAATAAACACCATATTTACATTCATCACCATGGTTATGGAATGACTTCTCGTGTCATCTCGCGATACTAAATAAACAAATCATCACATTTGTGATTTAATGGAAAAAAACGACTTCATGCACTTTTTGTTTTTTCAACATTTAGTAAATATCGGTAAAGTTTTGCGCAGATGTCCAATGGAAAAGCGACTACTGACACCATTGATGAGGTTATGACACAGCCAACACGGCAACCAATCCAGTACCGTCCTCATATAACTAACGGTGTCCATATAGAGGTGGATTAAATGAGGCAAAAAAAAACCCTTCAATATCCACTTTTCATTTTGTAGTAATTTCCACAGATTTGTCTATTGTTTTGCTTTTTAGAAGATATCTGTTGAATTGTAAAGAGACTTTAAGGACACCCTGTATTTGTCGAATCATCTTTAACATTAGACAGAAGCACAGCGTCCTCAGGTAACAGGTTCTGCACTCACTCAGACACCACGTCCACCCCCATCTTGGTCATGTAATAGGTCCGTTTGTACTGTCTGAACTCAGTTTCAAAGATGTCGTCTTCCTCCTCCTCCTCGTCAGCCATCGTGCCTTTTCCTTCTCCAGTCATTCTCTGTGATGAGGACAGAGCTGCCAGACAGAGGGCAGAATCCTAAAAGAGAGTTATTAATATTGTGCTTTGAAGAAAATGTTCAAAGTCCAACTTCTATTCACATCTGAAGTCATATACTTGAGAAAAGAGAACCAGGGAAGAACGAACATCTGTTCAGGATGTCATCTGTGGCAGGTAAAAATGGCATCACCAGGAAGTGGCTGAAAAAGGACGCACCAAAAATGGAGGACGGGTGGAGGTTACGGGTGATATCTGTGGGATGGAGAAGCCGATCTTTCTCTGTTTGACTTGAATCAGACCAATTCACTGGGTTGATTTTTTTAACTCTATTAAGAGGTGATTTTATCCAGTAAGGCCAATGTGCATACAGACCCACGTAAACTGCTGATGTCCCGATCTGGATGTTTTTGCTTCCGATCCGATCTTTTTTATGATTAGTTTTGCCGATACTGATACTTTTTACTGCAAAATTTTGATTTCAATTTGGAGTCATTATTTATAGGTCATTACGCTATTATTTTACTTGAGATCACAATGTGGATCCTGAACTAAAACAAGTATGACACCTTCAACTCTTAATAACTTTAGTTTCATTTTCGCACTTTTCAAATTCATACTGTGGGTCAAATCAGAACCTATAGCGGGCCGGTTTTGGCCCACGTTTGCCACCCCTGCTATAGCGCGTCTAAGGACAGGTCCGTCCAGGGACTATACTGGGGGTGTGTTCTGTGCCGTACGTACCTCACAATGAGTATGCGCAAACCATACGACTGTAGAAAGTGAACCTTAACATGCTTTACTAATTCCTCTAAGTCTCCTGCTGTTGTGGAGCTCATTTTCCTTTTCCCTATCTACAGAAACTTTAATTTGAGGGGGCAGGACATTTGTTTAAGGGGACATTGACCCCCTTTCCCCCCAGAACCAGGCCCAGATCGGCCCGATCTCATGACTAAATCCAATCTGATCTAAAAAAAAATTCCAGATTGGCAGCTGATACCAATCTTTAGATCAGATCAGGACATCCCTAATGTAAACCCTTGGTTCATGCTATAGAATTTAACTGTTCAGTGTTAATCTCCTAAAGGGGAAAAGGGTTTCTGAAAGAAAGGAGTGGAAAAATACTTATTATTTCTTATTTTTTGTGTATATTTTAATCATTTCTGTCTTTGCTCCCCTGTATGAGTATGTTTTGGGTTTTTTTACATATATAGAAGTTATACACATGATGTCAAATGCTGATAAGATCATGCTGTCTGAAAATAATAAAAATTGCAAAAAAGGGAGTTATTAGTTCAAACAGATGCATGACAGATACTGCGCAGGTATATAATGACCTGCTGCGTGGTGGTTTTCTACCTACCTCCTCTTTGTTGTCATCTTTGCCGGCAGCCTCCTTCTCGGCTGCCAGACCCGCCGCCTCATTCAGATACTTGTTACCGACTTTGCTCTCAAACCACTTCAGGTCCACGAACACTTCACTGAAATGCTCCCGGTCAAACTGGAAGAAAGAAACAAAAAGGAGAAAAGAATATTCAAGAGAGGTTCATACTGAAAGATAGTCCTCACAAAACAAAAAGGTGATGCAATGTTCTGAATTTAACATAAAGCTACTTTTACTGCTTCGTTAAGTCGTTATATAACGTGAAGTATAAAATTCAAAGAGCAACACGGGAAAAAAACAAGCATATTTAATTCTTATTTCAGGACATGAGTGGAGATAGACCTAATGATCGAGAATTTTTTACAAATTCTCATTGTTAGCAGAAACTGGCACTGACTAATATTAGGGTTTATCAATTAGAAATAAAGACTTTAATAGAAAATAACTCAAAAATTCTAAAAAAAAAAAATCTGTCATGGTTATTTTATGTTCATTGACTCTGGTTGATTTATTTAGGTGTGATTTATTGAAGTTCCTGATCATTAGGTTTATCTCCACACTTTATCAGAGTGGAGATAGGCCTAATGATCATGATTTTTACAAATTCTTATTGTTGGCAAAAGTTGGTACTGACTAATATTAGGTTTATCAATTAGAAATAAAGACTTTAACCGAAAATAACTCAAGAATTCTGAAAAATAAAACAAAAAACAATCCAGTCTGATTAGGTTCATACTTTCTACAAGAACTTATAAAGGTTTTTTTCTTTTTTGTCAGACAGATGAAAAAACTTGAAGTACGTCAAGGTAACAAAAAAAAAAATCAACTTTTTCCATCTGTCTGACAAAACAGAAAAACAACTGTTTAATAAAAACAATCTGTTATGGTTATTTTTTACATTCATTATTTAGGTTGATTTATTTCAGTGTGTATTCCTGTTCAGCTCAACAGTATAATTGACAATTAAGTTAATTTCACATATAAAGGATGTTTTAAGTGTTTTTAGCGGAAAGGGCGGAGAAGATATTGCCCAATTAATCAGCTCTTAATTAATTTTTCCCTGCTTCTATTATTATTGAATCTGCCTTTATAGGAAAATAAAAATGATGATGTCTCACCTCAGAAAGCTTCTCCAGGTACTTCTCAAAGTTTCGGAGGTTCAGGTGGCCGTTCTCATTCAAGTAACCTGGTCAGAAGGAAAGGAACTGGTTTAGTTTGTATGTATGCAACACATATATTACGCTGGAAGACGATGGTTCGATGTAATGAAGGTCGGTCAGATTTGATGTGTGATCAGACAAAATATAAAGGTAAAAATTTCTCACTGCACGAATGTTGAAACTATATCAAAACCATAAATTAACCGTAAACAGGGTGACGTGTGTCTGCACGTGTGTGTTTCTTACCCCCCAGGGTGGGCAACACACTGATGTATGTCTTGTATAACAGCGGCAGAGCATCGTGGTTGATGTGAAGATTAGGAAGGTGAGGGATGAAGTCGTTTCCTACAAGGAAACCCATTAAGATCCAGTCGTCTATTATTCGCTCCAAGTCGTAGTCTGCACCGATGTGATTCTGACAAAACAACAGAAGACAGATTAAATACCACAAAAAAGAACTGTCAGGTCATCAGAAACTATGGGATTCATGAACATATTAACAAGATATTTGCATCATGTACCCTGTAAACTAGAAACCTTTTTTCCTTGTTTTGTTTTTGTTTATTTTTTGGTTCATGTTTAATGGCAGCTTGTATGTATGTGGGAAGGGTGAGACGGACGGGCTTGGGTTGGTTAAACTAAAAAAAACAATTCAAAACATTGTACCTAAAATGCGTCACATATTGTTTTTCCTTTCTTGAATAAAAAATATAAACATAAAATAACTAAAACCGAAAAAAAACAAAGTATTAGGAACAATTTTACATTTTTACAATATTCCTTTCAAATGTGAAATGTCATATTTGGGTGATATAGTGTTTAAAAACTGGAATATTAATGATAAGAAATGACTACATATACTTTTGGCAGCAAGTAAAAAAAAAAAAAAAAAGCATTACAAGAAAACTGTTCAAAGCAGAACCCCCCCACACACACCGTCAATGAATGGATGGACATTGTATATGAGATTTACATGATCGAAAAGTTGTCCTTTTCTGTCACAACGCAAAAGGAAGAACTTCACAGTATTTGGACTAAATGGACTGAGTTTGTAAAACCAGTGCAATCTGACTTCATTTGAGTGCATCTATAATTCTTTTTTTTTTTTTTTTTGACCTGGATGTATTTTCAGTTGTCATTTATTTATTCATTTTATTTTTTGAGGTATCGCCTGGACAGTAAGCCCCCCCCACGATAGTTTTCTTACACAAATGTTATTAATATGTTAAAAACACTGGAAACACATGTTGTAAATGCGTTTGCAGAAACTGATGTGAGTCTATTTGTAATGCTTTTTCAAATAAAAAGACAATTGAAAAAATAAATAAATAAAAATACAGCAAAGACGGATTCAGAAACAGTCTGGGGTTTGTATGCGATTGTGCTTGTTTGACTGATTTTCTTACCCTGAGTTCAGAGAACTCATAGTCGATATATTCCCTCATCAGAGACAAGTGAAGCAAATGGAACGTAGTTTCCTCTGGGGCCGTTATCCTGGAAGAGAAGAAAAGAGCAAGGGTCAGAAAAAGACAAAAGAGAATGCAGAAGTGCAGTTAAATAGGCTGGTACAGTGTGTGAAGTGACAGTAAACCTCCCTTTTATTTCAGTGGTGAACTGCCGCTGCTGTTACCCAGCCCTTTAGCTCTTACTGCTGCGGTTATTTTTTTGGCATATTTTACAGTAGTTTTCATTCTATTCTGCTTAGCTTTCATATATTCTGATCAAGGTTTTAAAATTTTGAAATATATCCTCCTGAGACCCAGCGATGCATTTTCGTCCGCTGTAGGGGACAAAAGTTTGACAGTTTTACTTAAAAAATGCAAAGGACATTCCATTAAAAAGTTAAATAAATAAAAAGACAATTGTTTTAGTGTAAAAAAGCTAAAACTTTCACCTTCCTGAGTCTCAGGAGGATATAAGAAACATACAACTTGAACATGAAACTGTTATATCAAATTCCAATCCAACTAAACCCACTCGTGTGTGTATTTATTTATTATTTTCTTTCTTCCCCTTTATTAACTTATTTATTTACTTATGTGTACATGAACTTACAAATATGCATGTGCATTTTATATATATACATACATATATATGTGTGTGTGTCTAAATAAATACATAATATTAAACAATAAAAAGCTAAAAATAAATTTTACAACAGTACACACATATCGGAGTTCCACAAATACGGTGGTAGCTACTTCTACAATGCAGATAAATGAACAGAACTTTTTAGTGGAACCCCTAACGGTATATCTATTTATTTGATCCTTTTTTTTTTTTTTCCTGCCAGAAACACTGAGACCTGGGTAACTATATTTCGTTCTATCGCGTCCATTGATTGACTGACAGTAGAGCTGAGTCTGAGTGCACAGAGGTGAATGGGAGCAGACCTTTTCTGGGATTTCTTCCCTCCAAAGCGGACCTCCTCTCTGAGCAGCGAGAAATTGGGTTCATGGCTGGTCAAACCTAACATTATCTACAACACACAGAGCAGAGAGGGTGTGAAGTTCTCTGTTAAGTATCAGCGGCGTGTTATTTGCGTCTACGCGGACTCCCATGAACCCTACCAGGTCAGCGTCCAGGCCGTACAGGCAGTGTCGGGTGTTGGGGTCGTGACCAGGCTTCGCGTTCTCCGCCCGAATAAACTCCATGATCTTGTGCTCGCCTTCGCCCGGTGTCTGTGGAGCGGGAGACAAATCCACCGACGGGACAAATTTCACGAACGTTTCAGGCAAGGCGAGGCAGGTTTATTTCTGTAGCACATTTCATGTACGAGACAACTCAAAGTGCTTTACATAAAACATTAAAAGCATTACAGCAGCAATATAAAGTATAGGCAAGAAAGAGAAGAGAAAAAACAAAAACAAAACATAAACAGATAAAAACTTTAAGCTTAAAAGAAAGTGCAGATCTGAACTGATGAATAAAAACTCTATTCAAATGCAGCTGAGAACAGGTGGGTCTTTAACCTGGGTTTAAATAAACGGAGTGTTTCAGTTGCTCTGAGGCTGATGGGAGTTTGTTCCAGACATTCGGGCTTGTTCAGGCGTTTAACATAAGGCCCGAGGCCCAAAACAGGCCCACTGTCGGGTCCAAATCAGGCCCGTGGGACGAGTTAGTGAAATGCACAAATTATACTGGAAGATATTAACGTGTAAAGGTGTCAGAGTCAGTTTAGTTCAGTTTTCAATTACAGGCCAATTCAATCACAAGTGGATCAGATCAGTAAAATACTAGAATAATAAGCTAAAAATTATGACAACTCCAAATTTTTCTTTTTTCTTTTTTTTTTTTATACTTTATTTGTTTTATCAACAGACAATACAGCACAGAAACTAGGGGTCGCTGGTTGAACACAAACTACTTAAATGACAGACAGTAGTAATTATGCTTTGTTTTGTTAATAGTCCAGCCATTTTCTCCAGCGCTTTATGAAGACCTGTTCCCTGATCCGTAGGTAATAGGTCAATCTTTCCACAGAGTACATTTCCTGCACTGGGTGCATCAGTTTTGAGCCAGTTCATTTTAATGGCCTTTCTGGAAGCAATTATAAGAATTTTAAAGAGTTACTTCTCTTCTTTCTCTAATGCATCTCCAGTTAGCAGTCCCAGCAAAAAAAAACAAAACAAAAAAAAAAAAACTTGGGGTCCTGCGGAGTTGTGAAAGTCCTCATGCCATCAGTCATTTCAAAAAGCCTTTCCCAGAAACACTTCAATTTTGTACATGTCCAGAATTTTTTCTCTTTGTTTTAGTGTAAAAAAAATTTAGATTACATGAAATTGTTTACATTTACCAACTGTTCTTACACAAAAATTGCGAATAACCTGAACAAACATGAAAAACCTGACATGTCTAGAGAGAAAAAAAATGCAATTTTAACAATTTTGTCTGTTATTAAATGTTTTGTGTATCTGTAGATCCACTGTGATCTGTAAGCTGTAATGCACGTGTGTAAATCCGAAGCCGAGGCAGAATATTGTTAAAATTGCACATTTTTCTTAAGACATTTCACTTTGTTCATGTTATTCACATTTTAAGGAAACTTTTGTAAACATTTTCATCATTTTATCATATCATTTGACTGGTTCGGCCCCCTTAGGCTGTATGTTGCCCTTGAACTAAAATGAGTTTGACACCCCTGATTTACGCTGTGAGAATAAAAATCAGAGAAGTTTTTTTTTTTTTTTTTTTTTTTTTAAGGTA
>JAPQRP010000011.1:287952-300072 GCA_037367295.1 Apogon hyalosoma
GGTTATTATCAAGAAAACATGGAAAATGGATAGATATCAGCTCTGAAATTCAACTACTATGAGCTATTTTTGTTGGTCTCGTTATACTTGTCCAAACTAATGGACCTTTAGTTGGACCAGGCAGTAAAATTAACAACAAACTGAAAACAAGGGGTGGTCTAAGAATTTTTTTCCGCGACTGTCTGTGGGTAACATTTATGTTACAGGGTAGTAAGAGGCTGAAAACAGGACAAAACCACTATATTTCCATCTTCATTTCAAAATTACACCTTTCCTATGAAATTCATTTCCATTTACTTTACTGACTTTCTAAACAAATAAAAGCCATTGAAATGCTGACAGTAGCGGATGTGCGTATGAAACGGCCACAAACCAAAGTGTGAGTGTGCGTGTTTGTGACTCACCTGGGACGTCCCACCAAACCCTGGGGGCTGGCTGTAGTCCGGCGGCTCGATAATACTACTACAGCTATTCAACAGAGACAAAACCATCACAGAGTCACTTCTTGTGCTTCAAGTACACTGTATGGACATGTTGAATTCAGGTGTTTCTTTTCTAACAGCGGTCTGGGATGCAAAACAATAATGACAACTGTCAGAATATACTTTTATGTTGGGATAAATATCATTACGTTGGTTAGCTTGGTTTAAATGATTATCTTTGCTTCCAAAATGCCTCTGAGATGGTTTTAAATTAATTTCTCTCAACATCAATTTTTTTTTAATCTATGACTGATTTCAAACGTTCTACCGCTACATTTCTAAAATATGTTTTGTGCTGACTGTAAATAATAATTTTCTACCGTAACTAACCATCTACCTTCATCACATCTCACTTAGGAAGAAAAATCTCCCATTAAACTTTGAGGAAATATTCATGATGTGTCCCAATATTTTTGTCCATATAGTTTATAAACATCAAAATATCCTTAAAGTTTAACGTGAGATTTTTATTGCTAAGTGAAATGGGAAGAAAGTAGACGGTTAGTTACGGTAGAAAATTATTATTTACAGTCAGAGCATAAAAAAAAAAAATATTTGAAATTTAGAGGTAGAACATTTAAAAGTATTTTTAGTATTAAAAGTATAAAATTTAAAAGTCATGGACACAGAAAAACAAGACAAAAAAAAAAATCAATGTTGAGAAAAATGAAATAAAAACCATCTCTGAGGCCTTTTGGAAGCAAAGATGACAAAACAAAACTAACCCGCACACATTTATATTGTGTGAGAATGCACATTTATTTATTTATTATTTTTCGTATGTAAGTTGTGACCCCCTGATCCTGCTGTTGGTGTTATGTATGTTTTACCAGGTTTGTAGTAAAATAAGAAAAATAAGGTTAAAATTTTCCAAAAAAAAAAACTAACCAATGCAATCACAATATATAACACTTCTCATTATTGCTTTGTTAGAAAAAAAAAACACCTGAATTCAACGTGTCCACAAACATAGTGCATTACAGATAAAGCATGCAGTGAAGAACAGGCTTCCGTGTGAAAGCGTTTCTATTTCTGCAGACAAATCAGCTGAATGTGATCGGTTACACAGTGATGAATGGTGGAGATAAAACTCTATAATTTGTGTGAACAGAGGCCAGCTGTACCTGGGTGCTGGTGAGGGAGCCTCCACGTTAGGCACCGTACACTCCGCCTCCATCATCGGAGAGTACAACCCGCTCATTTCCTGCAAAATTACACCCAAATGAGAGGTTTTGCCTTTTTCGGTGACGACGAGTGGCTCCAGATGCTGCATGTTTCACTGTATAAAATGATTCCTAACATGGGTACTGCTCCTTGACCTTCGCGTTGACAGTGGAATATTTATTTATTCATTCCAATCTAAATGATTGGAAAGGAGCAGGATGAAGAAAACTTATAATACCTGCCCCTTTCTTAAAACATCTGCTTGCATAAGATAAATTGCCATTACAGCTATTACGGTAAAAAAAAGTTTACACGACAGTCAATGTAAAAAAAAAAAAAAAAATCCAAAATCCATAAGTAAAACTATTTCAAGCTTCTCTATTCTCTCCTTATATGAATGAGGCTTTGTGAAAACACCTTCAGACAAAGACAGTGGTGGTGGTGGTGGTGGTGGGGGGGCTTTACCTCCACACGCTTTATGTCCTCTTCCAGAAAGTTGAGCTCTTTCTGCAGTTGCTCCAGTTGCTGTTCACAGAAACACAGAAAATACATTCATGTAAAACTTTTCAGGTTTCCCAGATTTGATTCGGTTCAAAACAGCACAACTAATATTTAAAGCAAGACGTGACTTACTTCCAAATAAAACACAGAAATTGTTCTCAGAGAAAAAAATTAAGACGGAAGCTGAATTTACAAATGTGTCAGAACTATAAAAAAAAAAACCAAAAAAAAACGTGTGTTTCAGTCAAAGGGGTTAATGATGGAACAGTTGAGTGAAAACACAAATCAGTTTAAAGGAATAAATAAAATACAATTTTTCAATCGATATAAAGATGAGGAAAAGCAGTTTAATCCAGGACGGCAATGCCAGTGTTTAAAGACAGAAACACTGCTTTTTCAAATATGCAAATTAAGTCATATTTTGTTTTTGTGTATACGTATAAGTTTTCACGTCTTCTTGAAATCTGTTTTATTTCTAGACACTAAAGTAGGATTATTTTGTTTGCTTTGGGGCATATTCAAAATAAACTGAGCTAAAAAAAATTAGCTGTACTGTTTCAGCTGTTCTGTTCTTTAGTTAAACAACTTAATTTAAGTTGTGTGTAATGGGAATACATAAGTCTATACTTCTGCTGCTCTTTTACAAACATGGAAAGAAAAGAATATGTAACAGTATCTATCTATCTATCTATCTAGTAAAGCCCTATCCAGTCTATGTCTCCAATGAATACATGCTTTTATTTGTCTCACGTCTTCTCTAAATGACCTGTTTTGTCAAGCAGTGTAAAATATAAACAGACATAATGGTACCTCTCTCTTATTTCTCCTTGCTTCTTTAAGGAACTCCATGAGGATCTGTCTCTGAGCTGCTTGGGATTCCTGAAATAACAAAAAAAAAAGCCAAAAAAAATCAAAAACAAAACAGAAACAGATGAAAATTCACTTTATTTAGTCAATAATGTGGACAAGATCTTGTTAAGAAAAGCAAAATGATCAATAAAAATAACTTAGAGTGACTATTTATCCCTTTGAAGATGGTTGTCTCCGGTGCCACGTTTTGCATTCACCACCATTCAAATGACCCTAACTCCTGAACCATTTGTGCCATTGAGAAAATGCAAACTGCATCTGAAGGCAGACGTTCGGTTTTTATTGGTATATAACACATTACAGTAGAGGTTGGCACTACCTGTGGGGGAGGGGTGGAAGTGGGCGGAGGGTAACAGACCGGAGCAGGTGTGGACACTGACACACTAATTACTTTTAGCAGTGATTTAGCGAGGATTTAGCTGTGTTTTTGAGGTGCCGTAAAGAAACCTAGGTGGCCTGTTACAACGGTGGTCCAGAAAGGGTTATTTAGTAGCTTAGAGTTCATTTAGTTGAACCGATTTAAGCGGCAGAACCACAGCACCTGAAAACACCCATCTCAGCTCTCGAGGCACAGATTATCAGCGTCAAATATGTTATTCAGGACAACCAGCAGGAAACAATCCCAGACTCAAGGGCTTATGGGTGTTAGGAGATGACTGCTGACAATTGTGGCTGGAGGTTTCTCATGCCTTGAATACCGAGCATAACAAAATGAACGGCGGGCAGGAACTCCAGTCGGATTTTTTGACTGATGCTCCGATTCTGCCTCGGCTTCATACGGTCTTAACCGATACAGAGTGCGGATAAGCGCTCCGCTAACACCGAAAACGCCGTCCTGGAAAACTGATCGCTTTCAGATTAATCTCAGAAACACGTCATTATTCCAGTAACGAGATGCAACTTCAGGAGCTTACGGACGAGTTGTCAACACGTTTGACTGATGCTCTGATTCGGTTTTTGTTTGATGCGGTGGGCCGATACAAACAGCAGGAGAATTATGGGATGCTCTGGTAACACTTACAAACAAGACCCCGGAAAAGGGATCATTCGCATATTGATTTCACACGTACGTCAATATTCCAGGAACGAAACGTAACTTCAAGAGTTTGTAGTAGACCGATAATTCAGTAAACAGCTTTATTAATCCAAGATGAGATTAGTTCAGTTTTCTTTCAATAGATCAGCTGATGCACATACATTATATGGACAAAAGTATGTTGACACGTTGAATTCAGGTGTTTCTTTTCTAACAGGGGTCTGGGATAAAACCAATAAGGACTAATGTCAGAATAGAGTTTTATATTGGGATAAATATCATTGTATTGGTTAGTTTGGTTGAAATTGTTACCTTTGCTTCCAAAATGAGATGGTTTTTACTTAATTTCTCTCCAGACTGATTTTTTTTTTTTTATTATTCATGACTATGTTGTTTTTTTGCCCAATTTTTATTTATTTCTCATTTTTATTAGTATCAGTATAATACAATCCAATCTCCTCAGGTTGAAGAGCAAGAAAAGAAACAAAAGAACATAAGACTTCGACGGGCCGGTTTTGGCCTGTATGTTTGACACCCCTGCATTAGACTAACACACAGTCTGCCTTTTTATAATATAATGAGGGCTTCCAAGTACACAGAGGATACTTTGATCTAGAGATAATATCGGCAGTTAATACTGATAGTGGTCATTGACTAACGTCCAAATTAAACCTATGGGTTTTATGGCGGCTGTTGTTTCCTGAGTTCTTGATCGACAGGCTTCACTGTACGGACGGCAGGTGTAATCCTGCTGCAGTCAATCACAGCATTCAGGTGTCCGATGTCTAAAACCGGCTCAGAGGTGAGCTACCCGAGTCCCATTTATCACATTACACACCAGCCTGATTTACACACACTACCTGTGGGCGAGAGTAGTTCAAGAGGAACTAAACCAGGGGGGTCAAACTCATTTCTTCCAGGGGCCACATTCAGCCCAAATGGATCTCAAGTGGGCCGGACCGGTAAAGTAATAGCATCATAACCTACAGTCGCCGAAAAACTTATTGGACCACCCCTTGTTTTCTTCAATTTCTTGTTCATTTTAATGCCTGACACAACTAAAGGTTGGACAAATATAATGATACCAAACAAAATAGCTCATAGTAGTTGAATTTCAGAGCTGATATCTATCCATTTTCCATGTTTTCTTGATAATAACCCAAATCACTTTAGTTCTTCCATCAATATCTATGTCATTGTACTGACAAAAACAGTGCTTTGATTCATTCCAAGTTTTCTTTTCTGTCTGTTTTAGTCACATGATTCACACAGGAGTTAGACCTGGATTGTATAACCATTGTTTTTGATGACTTTTCATGGTCAAATAATTTTTTCCGCGACTGTACAGGCTAAATAATGACAACTTTTTCTCTTTGTTTTAGTGCAATAAAAAAAACATAAAATTATGGAAATATTCAGATTTACAAACTATCCTTTAACAAAAAACATGTGAATAACCTGAAAAAACTGAAATCTGTAAGAAAAATAAGTGCAGTTTTAACAATATTACGCCTCAACGTATCATTTATACATGTGCATTACACACAATATTACACAAACATGTGGGAACAGGTAGAATATTAGTAAAAATTTGGATTTTGGAACTAAAATAAGAACAATTTCGCATTCAGTTTCTCATTTGCCCAGTTCATTGTTCTTCTTGGTAGTTCTTCGAGGTTCAACTGGACTAGTTTTGCTTCAAAAGAAAAACTAGTCCAGTTGAACCTAGGAAGATAGAGTTGTCACTGTTTATAGGTTATTATACTATTATTTTACTTTAGTTCATATTGGTCTGTATGTGGAACCTGAATTAAATTGAGTTTGACACCCTTGATTGTTAATATCTTCAGTGTAATTTTGGCACTTTGCAAATTCATCCCGCGGGCCAGATTGGACCTTTTGGCGGGCCGGTTTTGGCCCTCAGACTGCATGTTTAAGACCCCTGGTCTAAAACAAATGTACCCTTCAAGAGTGTGAAGGAAATGAATGAAGATATTTGACTGACTCAGCTTAATGATCATGTATCTTGCACTGCTGCTGTGTAAGTTGTGTAACTGTTTAGGGGCTGCAGACTGTGCTGATGTGACAGAACGTACTGAAAGTCAACAGGAAATATCGTTGGCCCTACTTCTCTTTTCCTGTGATATCTATTTCTACTGCATGAATAGACTAAAAACAAGCAAAAGGTCAGTGTCAAGTTATTGTTTGGGAAACATGTATAGCAGGGGTGTCAAACATACGGCACGTGGGCCAAAACCAGCCCACCAGAGGGTCCAATCTGGCCTGTGGGAGGAATCTGTAGAATGCAAAAAGTTACAGTGAAGATATTTACAGTCAAGGGTGTTAAAATCATTTTAGTCTCAGGGTCACATTCAGCCCAACTGGATCTTAAGTGGGTCAGACCAGTAAAATATCATTGAAATAACATATAAATAATGACAACTCCAAATTTTTCTTATTGTTGAAGTGTAAAAAAGTTAAATTACATGAAAATGTTAATATTGACAAACTATCCTTTCACATAAAATGTCAGCCTGCCCCAGGGCAGCTATGGCTACATACATACTTTACCACCATCACAGAGTAAATGTGTGACTGAATGAATAATGGATCCATTCTACGAGCTTTGAGTATGCGTTAATAGAAAAGTGCTATATAAATCTACTCCATCCATTATAAGTTGAAATGTACATGTGTGAATGATAAACTGAGGCAGAAAATTGTTCAAATTGTACTTATTTTTCTTAAGAAGTTTCAGGTTGTTCATGTTATTCACATTTTTTGAAGGATAATTTGTCAATGTAAACATTTTCATTATGTAATTTTACTTTTTTCACAATAAAAGCGAGACAAAACTTTGGCGCTGACATTATTTACAGGCTATTACATTATTATTTTACTGGTCCAGTCCACCTGAGATGATATTTTAACTGTATGTGGCCCCTGCTGTTTGGCATGATTCAACAGTATGTTTTTCAACTAGAATAACAAATGAAGATTTGTCATTATCAGCTATTCCACCACAACATCTAAATCCACCGATGAGAAATAACAAACACTGAAACAAACGATATATGAATGAGAAAAGAAAAAGCCCTAAAGTTACAGAAGCTGGAACTAGCAAGTTAAATTTCTGCTGATCACGTGTCCCAGCCTCTACTTTCAACCCCGCCTTACTTACCGCCTCTAGCTGCTTCTTCTTCTGAACCAGGAGCTCCAGCATCAGATTGACATTTGCCAGGTCCAGGTTCTCCTGGTCAGGACTCAGCACATCCTGAAAGACCTGCCACCTGGACCCGTTCTGGAAGACAGCGTCCATAATTAGTTAGTAACACACTTTTCCAATAAGATGAGGATTAAAATCACAAATGTAAAGATAAGAAAAAAATACAGCTGTACTTACAGGGTGGTCTAGTTTTAGTCTCTTCTCCTCTGACCTTTGTTTCTGTTTAAGGATCAGTTCATTTACTGTAAGGGTTACAAGAAAAAGGAGAGAGGAAGAACTGAGTAAGTACACACCAAAAACAGAAAATTAAACAACAAAATTAGAGTAGGGGTTTCATGTACTGCTGTAAAAACAAGCAATGTTTAAGTCAAAAGGCCTACAAACTGTTTAAACATATTTATAACTATTAGAATATATTAACCATGTGCTGTTATTATAAACATTCTTTTCTTATAAATCACTTTGTCTAAATTTGACAAAACATGTGCATTTGATGCATTTTTATCTGATGCAACTCATTTTTTCTTATAATAGAAGCCCAGTCTGCTCCTATTGTGTCACTTCTAAACTGAGACGGCATTGGTGCAATAGTCTGTATATCCTATAATGTGCACAAATTCTGTATCTCCTTTTTATTCTATTTATACTGTATGTTGTGTGTATGTTGTAGGCTTGTGTTATATGGACTTGTGTCTGCAATAAAATGTATTATTATTATTATTATAACCTGCTACATCTAAACTAGTTACACAAGTTTGGAAAGAACTGCAGACACATTGTGGCAAAGTTTTGACACGTCAGCATTTGTCATAAAGCATCAGGGATTTCTTGTTTAACCGTGAGGCAAAAAATAAAATAAAACAAAGAAATACGTTGCGTTTAAGTTAATTACAAGAAACAATGTTCTCACTAACACTTAACACAGAAATTAAGAGCATCTTATACTGAAAATCAGTCTAGAGACATATAAAATATTCAAGTTGAATTTCTACAGAAAAACACAGGTGATTGAAAAACTACTTCAAAAGCCGTACTCAGATGTGCATCACGTGACAATCGCTGTTTTGACAAAAGGATCAAAATAGAGTGAGAGCATTTAAACCTGATCTAAAGTGAAACTGAAGTCACCAAAAAAAAAAAAAACATTTGAAGTTGAAAAACCTACCAAGAAAATTTGGGTATAGCTGATCCACATTATCGACGATATAGTTACACTTGGGACATCTGTTGCTGTCCTCCAGACTCTGACGGATACACTTGAAACTACAGGAGCGAAAAGACAGAAACATGTTGAACTTAAGCCATGGGGTTTAGTTGAGTCTTTACAAACTGCGAAAAATGTCTGGAACTGACACGACTGACCTTCCTATTGTTTGTTTTAGCTGTAGATTATGCATGTATTTAACAATTCTATCTATATATATGCACCAGGAGAGAATAACCATCTTATCTATTTGACCCAGAGAACATAAACAGACTAATCTTACTGAAACATCCCAGTATGTGTCACATGTCATTCTGCGTTTGCGTCAGAAAAACTGGGTAAACTCTTGAACTAATTACTCACATTGGCATTAGTCAGGTCACAGATTGCCGGTCTGGTGCAGATTGCCATGAAGATTGTGGAGGTTAGGAACCATCCTTTCCTCCAGGTGCTCCATGAGCAGTCTGTCACCAGACAGGCACGGAAAATTGTGTCTGACCCGACTCACATCCTACACTATAAGTCTCTGCTCCTACCTCCCGGCAGAAGATTCAGGGTCCCCAGAGCCAGGCTGAACCACTACAAAAACTCATTCACCCCAACATCCATCAGACTGCTGAACAACCAGTAATATGTCAGAGCAATAAGCTACATGGTGTAATAATTTCATACCTTTAAGTGCAATACATACCTGTGCAATAACTTATTTATGAATATGTAGGGTGTAAAATTAACACCCACCAAGCACCAAAGGCGGGTAAAAAATTTGTTTGGCTTGTAAAACAGAAACACACACCCGCCAGTGGCCGACGGAAAATTCTGAATAGCATGTGAGTTTTTGTTTTCATCCATTTGACCATTTCTGCTGGACTGTTCTAAGCAGGTTACTGACACAGACTCGGACATGTCTGACTGATGATGTGGTGATTATCTGAGCCCAGTCAGTCACCTTGAAATGAAACATAACCTAATAAAATAGCAATAATCTTATTTTATCTGTGCATAACTGTGCTCTTTAAGCGACGCTTAAGTTGGATTTTCATAATAAAAACGTGTGGTAATTATTTTAAGTCAAATAAGGTGTGTTTTTTTTTTATTTGGCCCGTGAAAAATATATTTGGTTGGTAAATTTTTGGAGGTCACTAGTCGATGGCAGATGAGGTAAAAAGTTAATTTTATGCCCTGTATATATGCATATATTACGTACACATTTACTTATTTGGTTCTTTTATTCTGTCGCCTCTTTTTTATTCTCTCCACCTGTAAACTGCAGCTGAATGGAGTCCAGGAAGAATTTCCCCACGGGGACAATAAAGTATATCTTATTGCTATTTTGCATGACGGGTGTGACTCCTGTGTTGAATCCCAAACACCCCACGGATCTGCAGGTCAACACTTACCAAAAACTGTGCCCACACTTTGTCATGTGTGCCTCCTCTATCATTTCGAAACAAATGGGACTGGAAAGTAGACACAACAGTGTTAGATGCATGCGAAAAATACTGTTCACAAACTTTTAATTCGAAGCTCAGGGTGCAGAGCAAAAGGCCAGCTGTCGGGGAGTAAACTAACCAGACAAAATCGTTGCTTTTATCTTCATACGAGTTCAAGAGGCCGTTGTACAGAGGAGCCTGATGGAGGGACCTCTTCCTGCTGCCTGAGGACGCAGAGGGTCTGCTCAGAGAGTGAAACCCGCCCCGGGACGACGGTACAGCGGCCAGACTTGGCACCGATAAGCCGCTGTCACTACTTGCTGCCAAGCTCCGGGAGGGCACAACATTTCCAGAATTGCTACCGTTACTAGTGACGACGTTGCTGCCGCCGCCGGGGTTGGTGTTCCCGGTGCCTCCTACGCCGCTGCTGCTACTTGTCCCGGGCACCGAACTCGCCCCGCCGGCGCTCTGCTGTGACCGGCTACTTGACATCATGCAAGGCCGACTGGACGCTCCCCGAAATCCGCCGCGTTGCCGTTCAAAGCATCCGGACAGTTTCTGCTTTTTTGGCTACTTTAGCAGGTTGGCTAGCTAGCTAGCTTGTGTGCTAGCATACTGAGAGAAAGCAGCAGCGGCACCCAAACATCCAGCGTCCCTGAAACGTGCCCACCGGTGTCCGCCTCGGCTTTATCCCCGACGGCGAAATGGAAAACCACCGCGATACAGAAGACGGAAAGACCCAGACATGAGCACAGAAACGGGCGAGAAAACAACCACAACTACGTAGCCCAAGAGATTAGCCGGCTAGTTAACATTAGCTACAGAGAGATTTCTTTTGAGTTTCCTCGATTACCCAGGTGCCCGTAGTCCTTCCGGATTTTACGGAGCGCCCTCCAGCGGTTTGGAGTTGTAATGCAGTGACAAAAAAATAAATAAATAAATAAATAAAAAAAAAAAAATAAAAAACACCACAGCTGCTTCATTATGACATTTTAAAGAAGTGTTGCATAAATTCAGAATTAAATTAGGATGAGAAAAGATAGGCATTTACCCTGAATATAAAAATTAAAATAAACTGAACTCATATTTAATAGTAAAATGTTGAATTTATCAACTGGGCTCAGATGTAAAGCTATATCTAAAGACACTGTTGGAATAATTTCATTTTCAGACACATTCTTCTTTTTATACGCATCAGTAATCACCTTTGACTGTAACAATTACACACTGAGTCCCAGTTCCACTTAGAGGTATATATATGTATTCCAGGTTTATGGGGAACACTGTAGATTAAATGTAGTGTATTTTAGTATTTATTTATTTGCACATCACAAACAACAAGAAAAAAATAAATAAAGCAAAAAATTATCACGCAAGTAACACCATTGTGCAGGAGAGGATAGAAGCCAAAAAGGTTTCCATAAATACCTCCCCAGAAATAAACAATACACAAAAAAGAAATAAAGACAAAAAATACAATATAAGTGAAATAATAATTACGAGTTAAAAACAAAAGCAAATCAAATTATATAAAGCCTTACATTGTTTCAGAAATTACAGTTCTGAAATTTCTCTGTTTAAAGCAAACATATGGAGGCCTACGTGTACAAAAGCGAACAGACATCGGAACAGATCCATATATAGCCCATACAAGATGTATTTTTAATATACAGTGTTTAACAGTTTAAGCCAAATTAATGTAAATTTAATTTGGAAAGTACCAAAACTAACTAATTATATCATTTAGTCCCTAGTGCACTCCAGTATGTTTAGTTTTTAAGCTTTTTGACCACTTTATCACATTTTTGTCCCCATATATAATAATAATCATCATCCAACATACTAAATTACATTTTTTTTTAAATCTAAAACCATATATTTTTCTTACAGAGGGACCGCCAGAACCCAAAAAGCACACAAGGCTTCTGAAAACAAAATAAAACAGATAATACATATACATGACCACATTTTACCATGCATTTAATTTAGTTTATTTTCATGTTTCACGCCCACAGTCTACATTAAATGTCTGTGTCTGGTAAAGTGGCACTTTTTAACAAGTGTTCAAAATTCAAAACTATTTCAATGTTTTTTTGTTTGTTTTTTGTCCCCTCACAGTGACACCACATAGATCTGGAAAATCTGATTTCAAGAAATTTTACCAAGATAATTTTCACTTGTTCCATTGGCAGATTTTTTTTTTT
>JAPQRP010000011.1:389718-401034 GCA_037367295.1 Apogon hyalosoma
TAATCTAATCTAATCTAATAAAACAAAAAGGCTCCTTAAAAGTCATGGGTTGATTGCGATGTTGAACGTGACTCTACAAATTCTGCAACATTTTTAACAGTAAAGAGGGAAACAACCCTGCAAAAAAAAAAAACAAAAAAAAAAAACCTTCAGATTTTACCATAAAAATAAACATAATAACGTCGATCCTCACTGATTTTAACTGCAGCTGCTTCAGAATCTGCCTTGAATGAAACTCAGACTGACCATCAATTGTCAAATTACTGCAGAAAGTTTTGGATTCGTCACAATATTCGCAAATGTTTCATATCAGATTCTTGACCCAAACACTGGCAAGACACTATCTGTTGGAGTTTTCTAGGAACTGCTGGACCGGCCAATCACACACTATCGTACATGTAATGTGTATTTTAGAGTGTGTTTGTTATCATTCAAGTGTTTCTGCATTACTGGAAACCACAGTCCGATAGAGAGAAGAAGGTTCTAGTTGACGTCAAGGCTCCTCAGAAGAACCGTCTGACACAAACACTACGCTGTGTACGAGTTTCCATCAACACACACGTAGGAATGTCAGAACTCGGGTCTGGGTTCAGTTGCTGATGTTTTGCTCAAAGGTGGGTCGCGTTTCCCAATTTCGTATCTTCGAAATCACTTCTGCTTTAACCCGTCAAGACCCGGTTTTACTTTTTGTGGCAGTTCCCAAATGAATTTTTCCGTCTGTTTAACCTTTCTTAAGTGATTTGTCACCATTTATTACAACATTGTCCTCTGTTTTTAGCATTTTTCACTGTAAATCTTGTATTTTCCTGTATTTAGTTTCCTATATTTAGTTTTGCTGTTCATGAAAACCCAGTAAATTCAAAGGTTACTATAGCAAAACAGAGAAAACTGACTCTTTTCATAAAAAATATATCATTAATTGGACATAAAAGAAGCATCTCCATCCACTGTCATGGGTTTTACTGGCGATTCAATGCTGTAGAAGATGATGGTGTTTCCATGGTAACTACGGAGCCTCTGAACGTCCAAATGGGTCATATCTGATGACCACGAAAAGATGAAGAACTGTATTTACACCAGTTATTTACATGTATTGATAGAATTAGTGGATCAAGAGGTATTAAACAGTTTAGATCGGTAGATACTTTTAGCTGATTAGTACTTTTTTTTTTCCCTCAGTTTGTGGATAAAACGTCCTAAATACTAAAATAACATCAGCTTTTTTCAACCGTGTTCATTAACAAACCCTTAGAGACAAATAAATATTTCTGTGGTAACTTCCAAAAACCTTCCTAAGTGATTTATCACCATTTACTGTCATGTTACCATCTGGATTTGTCATTTTTTGCGTGAAAATCTGGTATGTGCATGTAGATGTTCATTAAAGCTCAGCGTAAATTCAAAGGTTGTATCGAAAACAGAGAAAAACGAAGAAAAAGGGACTTTTTCAGCAAAAATCTCTCATTAACGGATCATAAACCCAGTGTGTCCATCCACTGTCACCGATCCAACTCCATGGGTTTTACTGGGGAATCAGTGTTGGAGAAGGTGACGGTGTTTCCACGGTAACTACGGAGCCTCTGAGCGTCCAAATGGGTCGTATCTGATGAGCACGGAAAGATGACGAACTGTATTTTACACCGATTATCGCTAGGGTTAGTGGATCAATGGCTATTAAACAGTTTCGATCAGTCGACGGGTTTGGTCGGCGGTGGATCTTTGGGTCTTTACGGGTTAAGTTCGTCCGGAGCGCTGCCCCCGTTTCGCCTTAGTTTTGGGTGGTCGGTCTTTCGGCGAATCCACCCCCGCCAAGGTCAAATAGTTGGAGGGTTTCCAGGCTCCTTACGCCATATCTCCGACGGTGCCTTGTGATCCCGAGGCATTGTGTTATCTCCACTCAGGTCTCCCTCGCGCAGCAAACCCCGGGGGAGGATCGGCTTTCCCCGTCCGTATCCCCCTAACCACCTTGTAAATTTCTGGGGTCAAAGAAAAGAGCGACGACCGCATCCACACCCACATTTCACCACAAAAGATGGAGCTCTGCATCCACTTGAACTGTACAAAATGATTGTTTTTCTTCTATTTTCTGTGCTTGTGCCAGGGAAAACAGAACATGTCAGATTGTACTTTATTACGTACGCACGACAATAACCACAACCCATGCACCTTACTTTTTATTTTTACCTTGTAAATATCCTTTATTACCTGTATCTATCATTATGTGTTGTATAGGTCTGTAGTATAGAGTTAACTTGTTGTATATTTTATCAGTTTTTTAATAGTATTTGTATATTTATTATTTTATTGTTGTAGTTTTTGTATATTGCCAGCGTTTTTCAGTATTTTGTGTGATATTTTTATAGTCTTTTTGCACTTTAAGTGTTTGCTGATAAACAGAAACAGAGCTGCTACATGAATTTTCATAGTTCTATTCTATTCTGTTCTATTCTATTCTATTCTATTCTATTCTAAAAAATGACAATGATGTTTATGAACAAATATATAAAAATAGCATTGGAAGAGTAACTTTAATTTGGCATAATTATAATTATAAAGGTTGTTCATCTGAAATCACTGCTTCATATATTGTAAATATTGTAATATAATAATATGGATGATGATACAAGGGTTGTGGTTCATTATTTTGCCGTGTATTACACAAATATGTACAAATAGACAAAAATATGGTTATAATCAATTTGTTAATATTGTGATATTTTTTTTTTATATTGTGGAAGAAAATTGCCACAGCATACTGCTGCTTTGACACCTGTCATTTTTTGGATCATCACCATGTGTGAAACTGGAAGTGACCATATTTGGATAAAATGGGTGGAGCTGCTGGAGCGTAAGGGGTCAGAGCCATCTGTAAGGGGTCAGGGGTCAAAGCTTTGACATGATAAAATACAGTTCATGTCGTCATCTATATGTGCGTTGCTAATATGTCATCTTTGTACGCGTTGTTTTCCAGAGCATAGTCTGCACCGGGCTGATGAAGTGGTACCCCGACCCTCGACACATCCACTGCATCCAGTCATGTGAGGTAGGACTCCAAAGAAAATAAATCAATATGTGAGAGTTTGCAAATACCCGTCTGTCCGTATTTCAGCTCCAGTATTATCTGTGGAATTTGGTAAATATAGCAGCATCTATTCTAGTCATGACTGCTGTTGTGTTTGGCCAAGAACTAAAAAAAATAAAAAATTCTCGCAGGTGCAGATCTGAGATTGATTAAAGTGAATGTTCTCATTTCACTGTATTTTCAGCAGGAATTCTAATTCACGGGTGGCTTTAAACTGACAGATGCATCACTTAGAACAGGCTTGTTAAACATAAGGTCCCAGGGCCAAAACCAGCCCCCCACCCCCACCCCAAAGGGTCCAATCCGGCCACAGGATGAATTTACAAAATGTAAATCTTTGTCGTTTTAGTTCAGGTCCCACATATAGACCAATATAATCTAACATAATAACATAATAACCTGTAAATAATGACAACTCCAAAATGTTTTCTGTTTTAGTGCAAAAAAATCAACATTATGAAAATATTCACATTAACAAACTATCTTTTAACCAATAAAATATGAACTGCATGAAATGTTTGAAGAAAATTAAGTGAAATTTCAACAATATTCTGCCTGTTACTAAATGTTTTGTGTCTTTGTAGATCCAGTCTGTAATGCACATGTAGCTTCCACATACAGACCAATATGATCTACAATAAAAATAATAACACTATAACCTATAAATAATGACTCCAAACTTTCCTCTTGGTTTTAATGTGGAAAAAAAATATTACATTATGCCTATAAATAATTATAACTACAATTTTCTCTTTGTTTTAGTGCAAAGACATTAAATTATGAAAATATTTACTTTAACAAACTATGCTTTAACAATAAAATGTGAATTACCTGAATAAATATGAACAACCTGAAATGTCTGAAGAAAATTAAGTGAAATTTTAATAATATTCTGCCTGTTACTACTTTGTAGATCTGATCTGTACTACATATGTATAAATGATAAGTTGAGGCATAATATTATTAAAATTGCACTTATTTTTCTTAAGAAATGCCTTTTTTTTCAGGTTATTCACATCTTTTTTGTTTGGATGGTTTGTGAATGTAAATATTTTCCTAATTTAATGTTACTTTTTGTACTAAAACAAAGACGAAAATGGGCAGTTGTCATTATTTATCGGTTATTTTGATAGTATTTTACTGCTCTGACCCACTGGAGATCATATTGGTCTGTATGTTAAACCTGAACAACGATGATTTTGACGCTCATGACTGTTAATATCTTCAGTGTAATTTTTCCATTTCATAAATTCATCCCATTGGCCAGATTGGACCCTTTGGCGGGCCGGTTTTGGCCCACGGACCGTATGTTTCACCCCTGTGTTGTAGATGCTTGTTTTATGTTCGGTTAATGTCAGTTTGTTTCAGTTTGATAAAAGAACATTTGCGCTTTCATGAACATGTGGGTCAGTTCAGTACATTCAATATCGGAAAATACCTGTTTTTCACTGAAAAACGCAGAATATAATGATGTAATAAATGGTAATAAGTCATAGATTACAGGAAAAAAATCTTTTTTCTTTGGACATTTCAGGTTATTCACATTTCATTGGGAAAAGATAGTTTGTAAATGTACATATTTTCACATTAAAACAAGAAAAAAAATTGTAGTTGTCATTATTTATAGGTTATTATGCTATTATTTTACTCACATATTGGTCTGAATATGGAACCTGAACTAAAACCAGTTCGACACCACTGACTGTTATTTCTTCAGTGTAAGGCTACGTTCACACAGCAGGTCTGGATTTTATGGTGGAATCCGATTTTTGTGTGTGCTCGTTCATATTACACATTAAATGCGACTTCAGTCAGTTTTGAGTATGAACTGAATGCGACCCTGAAGTGACCCGCATGCGCAAAAGAGGTCCTGACGTAGTTAGGAATGAGGACATACGACATATCACGTGACACATCTGGAAGGCTGCGCCATTTTGAACTTACAAGCTATCGGTTGCTATGGGCAACAGCATAGTAGCTGGGTTCAAGATCTGGCAGTCTCCAAGCCCGATGACTGTGAAAACACTGTCGTGCTATCAAAGGTAAACCCGTGGATAGTGCGATGTTTATGCGTGTATGGGATCGTAAATGCATTAAACTAGTCGGAAACTCAAAATAACGTACCTCCGGGTCTTTACGTTTGCCGCGTCAATCATGGGAGTAACTGGAAAAGTCGGATAAATGCGACCTGGCCGTTCAGACTGAAGTCGCATTGGATCGTATCGGATTTAGGACCACACATGAAAGTGGCCTGGGTCGGATTTGGAAAAATAGACAGCAGAGCTTAACAATTCGGATTTTTTGGTGAAATCCGATTTTTTTTGTTTTTTGTCGCTCGTTCATATTACACATCAAATGCGACTTCTATCAGTTTTGAGTATGAACTGAATGCGACCCTGAAGTGACCCGCATGCGCAAAAGAGGTCCTGACGTAACACGTGACCGCGCAGACACACACTGTGTTTACGCAAGTGACACTCCTGGGATGCAGAATTGTGACATTTGCCGCATTTTGATGATGTAAAGGTCGGATAAATGCAACCTCAAGGTTCAAGGTTACTTTATTTATACCAGTGGGTAGATTTGTTTCGCAGACAGAGTAACTGCATTTGGCATTACGACTAAACACACACTGAACCTGTTAAAGCAGGTACTTGATCAAGTGTCGAGACAAACAGTGCTCAGTGTTCCACCATTCATCAACATAGCAGTACGGATAAGTAAAAGGATAAAATAGTAAAAATAAAAAGATCGTAAAATAAGATCAAATAAATAAAAACAAGATGCAATAAAACACCTCAAGATAAAAACAGTCTGGGATAAAAAACAGGATAAGAACATAACATTTAAAAAAACGAGAAGTCACAACACTAATAGATAGAGCAAAGAAATAGGATAAATAACTAAAGAAGTAAATAAAGTGCAACGTCACTATTTCTTATTGAGCTCAGTGACGGCGACGGGAGCAAAGCGGTTTTTAGAACGCTGTGTCCTGCACCTTGGGACTAAAAACCTCCGCCCAGAGGAAAGGAGCGGAAATTAACTCCGTAAAGGATGGGAGTCATTATTAAGAACTGATGGAGCCGTCGTCCGTACCTGGGCCGTTCAGACTGAAGTCGCATTGCAAAATATCAGATACGTATCGGATTTAGGGCCGCGTACGAAAGTGGCCTGGGTCGGATTTGGAAAAAAATCAGATTAACGCTGTTCAAACTGTCTTTAACAGATCGGATACAGGTCACGTACGGGAAAAAAAAAAAAAAAAAAAAAAAAACTCGGATTCGGGAAACGTTTGCCTGCAATCTGAACGTAGCCTAGTTTTTGCATTTCCCAAACTCATCCCACGGGCCTGATCGGACCCTTTGGCGGTCCGGTTTCGGTCCTCGGGCCTTACGTTTGACACCGCGTTTGATCCGTGTTGCGTTCACACAAACGTCGGTTGCGAGTGTATTTCAGCTCTTACGTAACGCGTCTAGAATGTGCGGTTTCAAAGCCTTAAGGTCAGAACGATGCTTGGCTTCCATCCTGTTATTATCCAACATATTTTATTAACGGTGAGATAGGGAATTCTTAATCCTTAAAACAATTACACCATTTCTGGGCATAACCACGTTCAATTTATTGCCCTTGCATGACTGTTTCCAAAAATATTAAACATGAGGCGAAACATGCTGTATCCCTGTTGTCATCACTGGTGCAGATACCGGAGCTGGTGTGCAACGCGCTGAACATTTCATGATGACAAATCTCCTGCAGAAACTGATATTCTCACACTTCACACTTTCAAAAAATCCCTTTAAAAACAGGCCAGGGAGCGTTTCTCTGCCCTGGCACCGCCAAACGTTATTACACCTTCCAAACAGAACGGATTATCTGATAAAGGAAAACAAATTCATCAATGGATTACCTTCGACTTAGATGAATTATTAAGGCTGACTCCAGGCCTTTAAATCTAGTTAAAAAAAACAGTCCACCTTAAAAACAGGGCAGTTTTATAAAGACAGAGAAAAGGTGTATTTTCGTAAATGACGGTGCAGTTTCTGGTGAACGTCCTGCAAAGAAAACAACATCGAAGTCGAACTGTTCAGTGCGATCTCTGCATGGATGTTAATTTTATGACTGAAAGAACAAATAGTGCGTGAAGTGGGAGCAAACGATTTAACCCTTAAAAACCCAAAACGGTTTCTGTCGGAAAGTTGTATTTAGATATTTTTGGGCCTTTCCCAAAGTCCCCCCCCTTTGGCAACTAGCACTCGTTTTGGAGTCCACTTCGGAACGGAGTCGCAAGTGGTAGGGATTCAAAGATTTCAACCAACGCAACGGGACGCCGACGTCATCGATAAGTGACGAGGTCGCGTATAAGACAAGGCGGAAGTTTCGGTTCTAAGTCAACATATGTTTTCGTTTGCGGTAAACTAAGACGTGCTGTCAGGTTTGCAAAGAGGATCGCAGCTATTTGAAACGAAAACGTACATTTGTGCGATTCCTTTCCATCTCTGGTTGCCATTTTTAAAACGGGGACGCGGGGAAAAACGGAAGTGTTCGCTATAGCATTATGGGCGGCAAATTCTTCCCCTCTGTCTCAAACAACTGTCGCAAGTCTGCATCCAAGCCGAGTCCGTCTGAAGGGATAGATGACGGGCAGAATGTCCCGCCCCCTCAACGCTAAAGAGAAATGGGACACCCCACCCTCCGAAACATGACTCCAAACGTAGGGATAGGGACGAATGAAAGGGCCAAGGGGGGACTTTGGGACAGGCCCTTAGACTTTCAATTGATTTTTTTTTTTTTAAATTAACAACTTATTACCATTTATTATAACATTATCTTCTGCACTTTCCAGTGAAAATCAGCTATTTTCCAATATTTAATGTACTCTACTGATCCACATGTTCATGAAAGCTCAAATGTTCTTATTAGCATTGAGGAGATGACGGAACGACCAGTGTCCCCGCCCCATTTTGCCATTTTGAATTTACAGGCACCGATAATCCCACAGCAGTGCTTTCACTGTTTTTGGAGATTCTCTGTAAAATCCGTCCGATCGCAGACGCCCGGGAGACGCTGCTGCGTTCAAACCTGTTCCAGTTACTCCTGCGACTGACACCCCAAACGCAGAGACCCGGAGGGAGGTTATTTTGGGTTTCTGACTAGTTTAATGCATTTACAATTCGCACACACTAACCAGGCCATCACTAAACTAGAATCCAACCTCAGTCACTTCACAGACACGTGGAGCAAGCACGTAAGGAGGAAACAGAAACATCAGCGAGGGAATTCTTCCACTGTGTAATAACTTTTGCCGAAAACGAGATAGGTTACTAGCTGCGTGTAGGTACAGGTCCAGAGTCCAGATCCCTGCTCCAGTCGGACGCCGGCGAACACCAGTACCTTGTAGGGCTCTAAATCCTTCATCTCTCTGATCTTCTCCAAGTACCTTTGCTTAGCAGTGACGTTGAGCTTCTCCCGATAGAGACCCCTTGATTTCTTAAATCTTGATTTATACGCCTCTTTCCTGCAAGTCTGTACTGTGCTGTCGCCCATAGCAACCGATAGCTTGTAAGTTCAAAACGGTGCAGTCTCCCAGATATGTCACGTGATATGACGTGTGTCCTCGTTCCTAATATCAAACTGACATTTTCAGCAAAACCTGTCATTAATTGAACACAAAACAAGCATCTACAACACAGGTGTCAAACATACGGCCCACGGGCCACAACCGGGCCGCCAAAGGGTCCAATCCAGCCGATGGGATGAATTTATGAAAAAGAAAATTTACACTGAAGATATTAAAAGTCACTGGTGTCAAAATCCTTGTAGTTCAGGTTCCACATACAGACCAATATGATCTAAAGTGGATCAGAGCCGTAAAATCCTAACAGAATAACCTCTAAGTAAAGACGACCACACGTTTTTCTCTTTGTTTTAGTGTAAAAAAGTGAAATTACGTGAAACTGTTTACATTTACAAACCACGCTTTCACAAAAAATGTGACTAACGTGAAAAAACATGAAAAAAATACAATGTCTTAAGGGAAGTAAGTGCAGTTTTACCAACATTCTGCCTGATACTGAATGTTTCGTGTATTTGTAGATCCACTGTGATCTGTAAGGTGTAAAGGATATGGAGTCCGCTTTGGACCAGTTCTACATGTTAAGTGTCATGAGAAAACTTGTGTTATGACCTGGCGCTACATAAATGATTAACGGAGACATAGTACTGTTAAAACTGCACTTATATTTTAGGACGTTTCAGGTTGTTCATCATTGTTCATGTTAGTCACATTTTTTACAGAATAGTTTGAAGATATAAACACTCTCATGATGTAAATGTACATTTTCCACTGTTAGTATATTACTGGTCTGACCCACTTTAGATCATGTTGGTGTGTACGCGGCTGCTGAACTAACATGAGTTTAACATCCCTGCTTTAGATTGTTGATTTTGTTGACGTCCTAAAGCATTATCCCAAAAATAATGCTTTTAAACCTAGATTAATAATATTTTGCGGGTAACTGAGGTATTACCATACTTTTACAGCACTAACTGAGTACGTGAAATACCAGTGAGTATCAAAAAACTCATGTTATTCACATTATTGATGAAACTTTGTCGACGTAAACACTGTCGTAACGTAAATTTACAATTTCCGCCGTTATTATTTCACTGGCTTGGCCCACTTGAGATCATGTCGGTCTGAATGTGGAACCTGAACTAACTGCACCTACAGCTGCCGTCATGTGTCAGACCACAGGGGTTTTACTGATGAAGCGCGATGGTGTTTCCACGGTGACGACTAACAAACAGGAATCTGCGTTTTACTTTAATTCTTTAAGCATCATGATGCGATCAGTGGTTCGAAAGTTATGAAACGTCTCAGAATTCTAGATGTTTCAGACGTCGGTGGCTGTTCAGGTCTTCGGGGGTTAATGTTTGATAGTTTTTTGGCAACACCGAGCGAAAAAAAAATTTGTATTGTAATTCAAGTCGTCTGTGAGGAAAGAGGAATTCCACCCATTTCTCCACAGGTGTTTTCAGACAGGAAGGAGGTTAAATACATGACTGACAGATGGAAGAAGCGTCTTCACTGTTCCATTGTGCTGTGAACCAGCGTCTGGTTCATCGTTTTATTTAGTGTTGGGCTTTAGACTGAGGTTCTTTATAGTACTGTTTTAATTTTGTTTATAAACTCTACGGACAAAAGTGCCGGGACACATCATGTCTACAGCTGTAGGATGGCCTGTTCACGCTGATTTCAGATAAAAACATCAATATTTCCTTAAAATTTCACGGGAGATGTGATGAAAGTAGACGGTCAGTTGTGGTAGAAACTTATTTTTTTTACAGTCAGAGCATGAAAAATATTTTAGAAATTCAGAGGCGGAACATTTAAAATCGTAGTCATGGATTAAAAAAAAAAAAAAAAAAATCAATGTTGAGAAAAATTAGAGCTTCGATTGTCATAAAGATCATCGTTATGGAAAATGAAAAACAATGGGTTTGGTCTTATCACGCCATAATCCATTACCCATAATTCCCTTGCTGTATTTAGGCTGGTCTTGCTTTTGCTGGAGGTGATCCCGACTACGACACCGACAAGTAGAAACAAACACATGCAAATATCTCCTGTGAGGTTCTGGTGCACATACCCCATAAGATAAAATATATGGACATAAATACTGGGACACGTTATGTCTGCGGTTGTAAGATGTCCTGTTCATGAGCATTTGAGATAAAAACATCAATATTAATAATAAATATGATATTTACCCCAATATAAAACTATATCATGATATCGTTTGTATCCCAGACCCCTGTTCAACGTGTCCACATAGTGTATAATAAATGTACCATACAAGAAAAATCTACCATTAAACTTAAAGAAAATACTGACGTTTTTATCTCAAATCAGCATGAACAGGTCATCTTACAGCTGTAGACCTGATGTGTCCCAATATTTATGCCCACATAGTTTATAAACATCAATATTTCCTTAAAGTTTAATGGGAGATTTTTCCTCTTAAGTGAGATGTTGAGCGACATTAAAGGGCTCATACTGATCTAAACCCACTTTTCTGGTTCATTTCTTTGTGTATTTGGACCCTAATAGTTCTTGCAGTTTGAATTTGAACCCTCCAGGTGCTGCAAGGCGTTAATTAGTTGCGTCTATAACTAGTTGCGTCTCCACATTTGCACATATAAGGTCCAGACTTCAGACCAACATTTCTCCAGTT
>JAPQRP010000011.1:401134-411241 GCA_037367295.1 Apogon hyalosoma
AAGTCTGTCCCTCCCTCCCTCCCTCCTTCCTTCCTTCCACCCACCCACCTGCCTATCCATCCATCCATCCATCCATCCATCCATCCATCCATCCATCCGTCTATCCCTTCCTCCCTTCTTTCCTTCTGTCCATAAATCCTTCTTTCCTTTCTTTTAAAACCTCTCTCTCTCCACTCATGTTTTTTACTTTTTACAGTGTAATGTCTGAGGGAAGCCGAGCGCTGAATCTTGTGCTTGTTTACTGACAGGTCATTCAGTTTGGGGCCGACTGCAATCAGGACGAGTGCACTTGCCGTGATCCGGACGCCGAGGAGAACAAGAGCAAAGCCAAGCGCTTGGAAGGGGGCGGAGCCAGAGGAGGAATGCAATAAGACGGAGGGATGAAAGCGGCTGAACTCGTGTTAAACAGAGTCAAACCGCAGACTTTACACCACAACAAACAAACAAAAAATATCGGATTTTTACCATTTTTTGCTATGTGAAGAATGTGATTGAAGTCAGACTTCATACAATAAAAGGCCATTTTTACTTCATCAGAAATTATGTTACTGTTAAAAAGCCTCAAGTCTGAGTCACGTTGGTTTTTGGAGTCTGATTCCTGCGTTCCTGCTTCAACAGAGGAGGACACCATGGACTCGTTTTGCTGTTAAGTTAAGGTGATCTCCACCTCGAAAAGCAGAACATTCTATTTTAAGAGGAGGCGGCGACGACACAGACTACAACCCCTGTATAGAGGAAAAAAAAACCAAAACAAAAAAACAAAAAAAAAAAAAAAAAAAAAAAAAACAGCTTATCCACTTCAGTACAAGTCGTCATAATCGGATCTAATCACTGCTGCGAATGGATTCCAGTGCTTTTCTGGAGTTGATTAGTCCTGGGACGAAGAAACCAAAAAGGACCGAGGAGGCTGAGAACTGCTGGGCGTGTGCACCGACGCTTACGCCGACTACATGGACACAATCCAGTAAATAAATAAGGCTACGTTCAGGCTGCAGGCAAATGGGGCCCAAATCCGATTTTTTTGCCCATATGTGACCTGTATCCAATCTGTTACAGACACTTTGAACGGCACTAATCCGACCCAGGAAACTTCCACACGTGCTCCTAAATCCGATACGTAGCTGATATTTTGCGATGCCACTTCAGTCTGAACGGCCAGGTCGCACTTATCTGACCGTTACGTCACAATTCCGCGTCCCAGGTAAACTTGCGTGGTCACGTATTACGTCAGGACCGCTTCAGGGTCGCGTTCGGTTCAGACTCAAAACCGGCAGGAGTCGCGTTTAACGTGTAATATGAACGAGCGCGAAAAAAAAAAAAAAAAAAAAAAAAAAAAAAAAATCGGATTTCACCGAAAAAATCCAGACCTGCTGTCTGAACGTAGCCTGAGACACAATATTTCAGTCAGTGTGAAACCAAAACAGAAAAATATGGCGTCTTGGGGCTGCACGATATGGTCAAAAACCTCTGTCGTATTCATTTTACAGGTGTATTTTACATGGTAACGGTATATATCGCATACGGTCGCTGTAACTTTAATTACGAAATGGCTTAAGTAATCATCCAAACTGTACTAGATAAGCTTCACACAGGTCTAGTTTCACCTGTGGAACTCTGGTGTATGAAAAAAAACCCACGACTGTGTTTCATGCAGCTCATTTGGATCTGACATAAGGCTCACAGCCACGAAAAATATCCTTATTCAAGCTGCGGATGCATGTCATCCACGTCATTTTCCTATGAGATGATATTTTTCTGAAGGATTTACGTTTTCGCTGAACATCCGCCCCATCCTTCAGCTCATTCCTCTGATGCAGTATCGTGTCCCCGAGTCCATGAAACACCCAGTTTTCCAACTATTTCCGTGTGATTATTAACCCGTAAAGACCCAAACATCCACCTTTAACCAAAACCATCGACTGATCTGAACTGTTTCGTACCCGTCGAGCCATTAATCCTATCAGTGCGTGTGAATAATTGGTGTAAAATACAGTTTGTCGCATTTTCACGGTCATCAGATACGACCCGTTTGGGCGTTCAGAGGCGCCGTAGTTACCGTGGAAACGCCGCCATCTTCTAGAACATTGAGCCCGTTGACGTGACCGTAAAACTCCGATAACTGGGAGTAATTTGATAATTGTTGCGTTTACATGCACTTGAGAAACGCAATAATCGAAAAACCCCGGTTGACATGTTTCGGTCCATTCTTTGATTTCTTTCGGAGTACGTACGTAAGTTATGAGACGTACGCTTCCTGTCATTTTCAAAACAGCCGGTGTTGTCTTGTTGCCGCGGCAACGCCTGCGGTGTCAGCGTTACTTTGTTTTGTTGCGCATTCAGAATAAACTAAATGAATGAATGTGGGCGGAGCTAATAAGACTACAAAATAGGCCGCATGTTGCTGCTGTCCATTTCAGTTCATTGTTTGTTTACTTTTTTTCCTTTGGCTCAAGTTGTCGTTGCGTAATTTCTCTTTAAATAAATTTTTTTTTTTTTACACATGTCCAGACGTAAAAAAAAATACAATAAAATAAAATAAACTAAAGAATTCAGATTAATCGTATACATGCGTGAAGACATGGGAGTACTGGGGAGAAATCGAGGTTTGTTAATCCGATTTGTCATAATCGGATTACCGCCGTTGTCGGATAAAGACGATCAGATTACCCTGTTTACACGATCACTGGAATAATCCGATAACTCCATTAATCGGAGAACAATCGGAGTATTGGTGTGAATGTAAACGGGATCAGTGACAGTGGACGGACACACTTTATGTTCAATTAATGATAGGTTTTACTGAAAAAGTCGCTTTTTCTTCAGTTTTGCCTGTTTTTGAAATAATAACCATCAACTTTAATGAACGTCTACATGATCAGTGAATTAAATATCAGAAAATACATGATTTTCACCGAAATACTGAAAAATTATAATGCAAAATTAATGTTCAGTTAATGATAGATTTTACTGCAAAATTCACTTTTCCTTCAGTTTTCTCTTTTTATTTTTTACTGAGTTTTCATGAACATCTGAATTATATGTAGTAAATGAAAAATACCTGATTTACAATGAAAAATGTATGATTCATGGATAATAAATGGTTATAAATCACTTAAGAACGGTTAAATAGAGAGAAAACCCATGGAGTGGATGGAGACACTTATTTTATGTCCACTTATTCTTATATTTGCTGAAAAAGTCGATTTTTCTCCACTTTTCTCTGTTTTTGATATAAAAACTCAACTTTAATCAGAACATCTACATGATCAGTGAATTAAATATAGGAAAATACCAGATTTTCACTGAAACGATGCAGAATAAACAAGGTAATATCATAATAAATGGTGACAAATCGCTTAAGAAACATTGAATAGAGAGAAAAATTCACTTGGGAACTGAGACGAAAGTAGCACTGGGTTTTTAGGGGTTAAAGAGAAGACGATGAAGCTGAAGTTCATTGAATTTAGCTGATGTGACTGAAGAAAAATGAAATTTGGCGCTACGTAACATTCCCCCTGATACAGAACATGACTTTTATGACTTAAACAAACTTTATTGATCCACAAGGGAAAGTACGTGGTCACAGTAGCACAGTTTCACACAAAAACGGCGTTAAAACACACACACAAAAGAAAAGGAAAGTGAGTGTGAAGCGATAAAAGCAATAATTTAAATAGAATACACTAATAAAGCCGAAAAAACAGATTGACATTTGTACAAATCTACAGGAAATGGCAGTAAATATAGACTATATACTGTACGTACAGGTGTGACAGTCGCTTTTCCATCGGACGTCTGCGCAAAACTACCGATATTTACTAAATATCGAAAAAACTGAAGGACGTAACGTCGGTTTTTCCATTAAATCCCAAACGCGATAATTTTTTTTATTTATTATCGCGAGATGACACGAGAAGTCATTCCATAAACATGGCAACAAACATAAATATGTTGATTTCCAGATATATTCATTATTATTATTATATATTACTTCTCTGTCTTGTACTAAATTATAAAATGATTCAGTTTCTTTTAAAACTCTTCTTCTCTTGTTTCAACATCCTTTTTTTTTTTTTTATTCATGTGATTCAGTTGCGTAAAAAGGTCTTTCCATTGCAGTTTCGCGTGATTTAACCAATCCCGAAAAACCACCTCTTGCCAGCGCAAAACCTTCTAATCAAAAAAAGAGAGTTTGGGCGAAATTGTCGTTTTTCCATCAGGTAAATTTTTAAGTTATATTCGCGCAATTTGAGGGTCAACGGAAAAGCGGCTAGCGACTACGGTGCAGTAACATTGTGACTTGTTCCACATCATGTTTCCTTTTTTTCAGTCTTTTATCTGCTCTTGAGAACGACCCCTAAATTCCAAATCAGTTCTTCAATTTGGGGGCCGACAGCAGGGGTGTAGCCTCCAAATCCCCCCAATCCTCTGCTGTATATTTAAGTAAATAAACGATAAAATGTACGAAAGATACCAACTTAATTTTGGATGATGACTAGGACCCAGATTTGAGCTCGACTGGCCTACTACACTGGGTCTTTAACTTTTTACAGTGGACTACCCCCTGAAATAGACTTTTATTTTTTTTTTTAGCCGAGTACCCCCAACGTTTAAAAAAAATGAGGCAAAATTTGTTCCTGTGCCAAAGGCGGCGATGCTTCCTATTTCTTTCTTTTTTTTTTCAGTCTTTTATCTGCTCCGTCCAGTTCAGGGGAAGGTAGAGGAAGTCCAGGTTCACATCAGTTCCGACAGCTGAAGTCTGGTGACCAGGGTCGTACCACACACCGAAAACTGAACTGAGAATGGCCCTAAATTCCAGTATAATTCTTGAATTTGAACTGAGATTGCAAACACAATTCAACTTCAAATGGCAGGAAGCAGAATTGGAATTCCATGAAATTAAATGAAATTCATGATGCATAATGAAGGTGCATTTTTAACAGTGAAGCTTTACCGTTTTTCATACATATGATTACAACGTGAGTTTCATCCAGATATTGTATGGACTTTACACACACAATACTTTATTATAGTAAATAGGCCTATTATTTATTTTATTATTTTTTTTTAACCAGAAATGAACATTAAAAACATGCTCTACTAAACAGATCATTAAAATGTAATAACTTTCGCATTCATTTCCCAGAAAACCCTGTAAAGTACTTTAATAAATGATAATTGCATTTACTAAAACGCTGTTTCATCCGATTACTTTGAAATGAACAAAGTGCTAATTATTCAACATGAAGGGAACGTAGGTTTAAAGTCAGTGTCTGTGCTGCCAAGTAGGTTCTCGAGGGATACGAAGTCCAAGCAAATCTGTCCTACGTCGTTCGGGATAAAACCATTATATCCCCGAAACTCCATTTTTCAGATTTCGGGGATTAACATAACCACAGATGAAATAGTCATAATTTGAGGTGGAATTTTTATTTTGAGGTGGAATTTCTTTTTTTAAATTTATTTTTATTTATTTTTTTTTAATTTAATTGCACACGCATTCGATTTGCACTTGATTAAAATGACAGAAAACCTTCAGAATGACTGCAAATCACCAGAGATCCACAGGTTAAACTATGATTTAACCCTTGTTTTGTCTTGTCGGGTCAGAATTTTCCCATCATGCATCACTTCCACGTGTTCGTTTCATACATATTTCCTGCTGAATCTTGATGATACGATGCAATAGACAGTTTTCGAGACCTATGGTTATATCGTACAGCCCTGTTATTAGCTTTACTGACAATTAAACTTTAACCCATAAAGACCCTGTTCTTCTTTCTGGTACTTCTCAAATTTTCTTTTTTTTTTTTTTTATATACATTTCTTAAGTGATTTGTCTCCATTTATTATAATATTATCCTCTGTATTTTGCATTTTTACAGTTAAAATCAGGTATTTTCCTATATTTAATTCATCGATCGTGTAGATGTTCATAAAAGCTCAGATTAAAGTTGAGAATTGTTACATCAGAAACCGAAAACTGAAGAAAAAGTGAGTTTTTCCCGTAAAATATATCCTTAAGTGAACATATTACAAGTGTCTACAACCGCTGTTCGTTCATTTTATTGGCTGTTTAATCATCTTTTCTTCATTTTTGCTAAATTTGTTGCTTATTTTCTTTTTTTTTACATTTCCTTGCCTATTTTAGTATTTTTCCTTTCGATTTTGTTCTCATTTTTTTCATGTTACGTATTATTTCGTAGATTTTTTTATTCACTTTATTGTTTTACTTTGGCTGTTTTGGTTCAATTTGTGGCTTATTTTCATGTTATGCTTTTTTATTGTTATTTTTTTTTTTTTTGCTCGTTTTAATTTTTTTTGATTCATTTTTGCTGATTTTATTCAAAAGCAAGCGTCTACAATCCAACTCCATGGGTTTTACCGGTGAATCAATGTCGTAGAAGATGACGGTGTTTCCATGGTAACCACGGAGCCTCCGAACGTCCAAATGGGTCACATCTGATGACCGTGAAAAGACGAAGAACTGTATTTTACACCGATTATTTACATGGATTGACGGAATTAATGGATCAACAGGTGTTAAACAGTTTAGGTCAGTAGATGGTTTGGGTCTTTAAGGGTTAATTTAATGCATTTAACGTGATTCCATCATATAGAAACATTCCATCGCACACCAAAACCCTCCTTCTCCGACTTACATCTTTCTGATTAGTTAGGTTAAGTTAGTCTAATTAGTAGCAGTGTAGTAAAGTAAAGAGGTACATATATATATATAAAGACTAACAGATATAGACATAATATATTTGGATCACCTAACCTATCTACTAGATCACGTGTTAGTCACACTGTCAGCACTGTTTATACCAGGAACGCATCATTTATCTGTAAACGCAGCATGTGCTCGGGGCTTCCCAAAAGTGTTTCCATTTACCTCATCAACAGCAGTTTATCAACCCTTCCATGCATGACTTAGACAATGGCATAGCCTCAGTTCACTTTCCAAAAGGTTATAAAGGTAATATTCTCCAAACTACATGGGGTCAGTCTCTAAAAACCCTCAGTAATTCAATGAAATAAAGGTTCGTGTTAGTTTTAAATATGGACTCTTCTGGGATCTGATGATGTTAACCTCCGAAGACCCAGATACGTGTTTGTGGACAAGAGTTTCACAGTTTTATACTTAAAAAAAAAAAAAACAAAAAAAAACTGTCCACCCCAAAAAGGACATTCCAGAAAAATAATAATAAAAAAAAAAACAAAAAACAAGTGGTTCCAGGCACAACAAACCCCGCCCCTCGGATATATTGTAGTTTATTTTGGCATCGATCCAGCTGATGTCAACATATCAACTGCCTCTATACATGTGGTAACTTTGAAGTAAATAGAAACAAAATTCATGTTTTATGGACATTTGAAATTTCACCCATTATAAGTAAATGGGGAAAAAAGATGTAAAAAAAATTCATAAAAAATTTTAACTGTGACCTACTTTTCCCAAAATGTAATGAGATCTATTCTGGGTCACTGGCAATATATAAACCAAATTTGGTATGAATTCAATAAATAGTTTAGCTTCTACAGACTTTTGAAATTTTGCCCATTATAAGTAAATGGGGGGAAAAAATATTTTGAAAATTCATTAAAAAAAAAAATTAACTTTGACCTACTTTTCCCAAAATATAATCAGATCTATTCTGGGTCACTGGAAATCTATAAACCCAATGTGGCTTGAATTCAACAAACAGTTTTGCTGCTACAGACATTTGGAATTTCACCCTATATAAGTAAATGGGGAAAAATAAGATGTAAAAAAATTCATAAAACAATTTCAACTTTGACCTACTTTTCCCAAAATATATTCAGATCTATTCTGGGTCACTGGAAATCAACCAAATTTGGTATGAATTCAACCAACAGTTTTGCTGCTACAGTGTTAAACAAACGGAACCAAATAAAAATGCATCTGATGCATCATGATGTTTCCAATACAGGTAATTATTTAATAAAAAAAAAAAAAAAAAAGCCAAAACTTGTACTTTCCTGGCAGCCTGGCCAGCCATCCGGTGTTCTCTGTGTATTCAACACTGAAAACAGTCTGGAACTGGTCCAGTCACTGGGAATTATGCCCGATCTATTTTATACCGGACCAATCACAAGTCTGGGGGGCGGGTGTTTCACGATGCACACCAACGACTATTTGTCACGAGTCAAAGTCAGTTCCAAGTCCGTAAATCTCTTTACAACTGTTGTCGGTTGTTTGATTCAAAAATAAGGATGGAATTACGGATCACACTGTGTTTTAAGTTTCTCGGACCAAAGCGTCACATCCGTCTCATCTGTGATTGGTTCACTCGGCGACTGTTAGTCCCGCCTTCATGTTTAGATTCAAGCCCCGCGATTCCAGACGGATTTCTCATTGAGACAGACGGATGGCTTGCCAGGCTTCTTTCCTGGGTCTCGGGAGGTTAAATATCTTCTTAACAAAACCATATTTTTATCAAATTCAAAATGCATTTCAACTTTAGCCCAACTTTGATTAACAAAATCAATCTTAAAAAAAAAAATCTACATACTTTTTTTCATATTCATGCATAAAAGGGTTAAAATAGTTGGATATTTACTAAATATTTTGCCCACAATCATTTCCAAGTGTTTTTTTTTTCCTCTAAATCTTTTTGGGTTTCTGCTGAGATAAATGTGCACTCGATTTAGTGAATTTAGTGGAAAAAGACGCCAAAATGACGCTTTTGGGAAATCCAGAATATTTGAAAACTCTCTTGCTTGCATGAATGTATATTAAAAAAAAGAAATAAAGGATAAACGCTGGTCTCCATTATCCACGAGTAATGACGTACCCACCCCTCATATTGTATCTTTAAAAGTGTAATCATGTTTGTGATATTTTACAGTTCTTTATACTCGATCTGAAATAAATAGCAACTTTATATCAATCCTCATGAAAGCCGAGTTAATGGGTTTGTTTGATTTATTTTTATTGATGGAGGACGTGTCTTTTGTGGATGTGTACACGAGAAAATGATGGTTTCATCAAATGGAATTCAGCTGTTTGGAGAACTTACAGAGCGACAGGTCGGAAGAACAGCACGAACTGAAAACAGCCCGAAAAAGCCAAATCTGCTTCGGACCACCTGAGGTTTCCAACGGCCTTTCAGTTCGGTATCTGGAACATTCAGGGGTTCTAGATTAGATTAGAGTGAGGGATGGGAATTGATAAGAATTTAACGATTCCGTTGTCGATTTTGCTTCTTGATCCCATTCCTCATGGAGTCTCACTGGGTGAGGGAATAAAAGAGTACAAACGGGTGCGTTTGCATCAACTGTCTTTTACATTTCCATCTGCACAGAAAATACAGCATATACAGTATGTACAAAGAATAACAACAGAGGATGCTCGGGGGGGGGCACTGTACAGTGAAAGTGAAACTTAAGATGCTTTAGTAATTCCTCTGTGTCTCCTGCTGTTGTGCGACTCATTTTCCTTTTTCCTACCATCAAAAACTTTTATTTTATTTTATTTGAGGGGGCAGGACGTTGTTGGCCCCCCCCCCCCCCAGAACTGGGCCCAGGTGACGCCCTGGTGTTCGCTCTACCATTACATTCAGAAACGTCTCTAAGTAGCGTATCAAACACGTGACATTCCTGCAAATCACTCATGTGCTGTGGCCAAATGTTTGGGCAGATTGGATGGATTTCCCCTTTGAACAAATGGAAGCTTCGACAGCGTTCGTGGCCCTGGTGTCGTCGTGTAGACGTACTGTGGAGCGTTTCTGCCTCGACGCCATGTTGGCTACGTTCTGAACCGAGATAATGCAAGGTACGTGTGACGTCATCACACGTGCAAAACAAAGGTGGAATCAATAAGCAGAATCATTCAGCAGGAAGGCAAATGATTCCAAGGAATCCGGTTCTCAATTCCCATCCTTAATTAGATTAGATTAGGATTGAGATTAAGAAGCTTTATTGTCATATTAACACATGGCATCAACGTGACGAAATTCAAGGTGCTCTTCAGGTCAGTGCAAATCGAGCTTAACGTAAAAACATATACTGTATCCAGAAATAAAGGTAGCGAAGACAAATCGAAGGAGCTAGACAATGAAAATGTACATGTAAACACAGCCT
>JAPQRP010000011.1:411341-425639 GCA_037367295.1 Apogon hyalosoma
TTAACTGAAAAACACAAAATTTAATCTTTATGACACTTAAATACAATTTGCATAATAATTTGGAACGCAGTGTACAACACTGATTCACCAGTAAAACAAGCAGTTTGACACTTGCTTTTAAATAAAATCAACAAAATTGATTAAAAAAAACCCAAAAGTAATAAATGAGCAAAAAAAAAAAAATTAACTACGTTGAAATTTAACATACATTAAAAATAAGCAACAAAATAAACAAAAACAAAGTACAAAATTAAATGATTACAAATAAAGAATAAATCAGCAGAATAATAAGTAACATGAACAAACAGATGCAAACTGAACAAAATTGAAAAAATAAATAAAATTAGGCAACGAAATGTAGAAAAATGAAAACAAAATAACCAAAACATTTGAAGAAAAATGAAGGTAAGTTCATTAAAGAGCCAATAAAATGAACAAAATGAAGAAAAAAAACATCAGCAACCAGAACAAAATAAACCACCAATTAAACAAATTTGAAGAAAAGTGTTGAAATAATTGGTGCAATTTTTTTTTTTTTTTGGTGCTCATCAGATGTGACCCATTTGGACGTTCAGAGGCTCCGTAGTTACCATGGAAACACTCATCTTCTACAATGCTGATTCACCAATAAAACCCATGGGGTTTGATTGTAGCCGCTTTTAAATGAAATTTAAAAATAAAAATAATAAAAAAGCAGAGCAGTCATAAATGAGCAAAAAATGAACTAAATTGAAATTTAACATTCAAATAAGCAACAAAATAAGCAAAAACAGCCAAAGTAAAAAACAAAATGATTAAAAAGTAATAATTAATCAGCAAAATAATAAGTGAGATGAACAACATGAGACACAAACTGAACAAAATTGAGGAAAATATAATAAAACAGGCAAAAAAATGTAGAAAAATAAACAAAACAAGCAAAACATGGAACAAAAATGAAGGAAAGTTAATAAAATAACCAACAAAATGAACAAATTGATATCAAAATTGATTTTTTTTCCCCCCAACTCTGGCGCCTGAAGCGTTAAATATAAGAAAGTACATGATTTACACTGAAAAATGCAAAATACAGGAATAAATGGTGATAAACCACTTTTAAAAAGGTTACATTTAGAGGAAAATTCCTTTGCGAACTGCCACAAAAGTAGCACCGGTTCTTTACGGGTTCACTGCAGGAGGTTTTTTTGTTAATATGTAAAATGAACAGTAGACTTAAAGAACATCCACACAGCCACTTTTCGTAATATATTCTTTATTGTTCCTTGAAGTAGCAAAGATCAAAGTGAAAAAGTCGACTTTCCGATGGCCACAAACAGTATAGACAGTATATCATGCATTAGTAGATAGTTGGCTCATGTTTCGCTTTATTCCAGTTCTCGTTCTTGTTCCCTGCGCTACAAATCATACCCATTATAGATGATTTTTTTGTCTTTCTCTCAAATTATTCACAATCACTACGAATCACCTGTAATTAATGATTGCGGTCCAGTCCTGTTCAAGACATTCGATACCTTCGAAAGTAAGACCTGCTTTTTACATTTGTGGATTCATCTAACTGCAAAGCTACAGAAACTACGGTACGATATTTGTATCTACCAAAGCACACAGGACGGTAGTAAAGGATCACTGGTTGTACATGTATATACAGAAGGAAAACACTGTACTGTGCTACAACGTGATGCATTTATGAAATACTTCGCTGCCTATACAAAAATCTACAAGCGTCTGTTTTAGTATTCACATGAGATTCTGTTAAAAATCAACCACTAATATACATTTGCATTTCTTTGACATCAATCTCCAACAATTGGTACCGAACAGAACCCAAATATCCAAAAACGGCTACATGTAAAAACAAAAATCAAAACATAAAGATACTCAACAACAACACACTTCATTAGCCGGAAATGTAAGAAGGCTTACCGCGCGAATCCATAAATATATAGAGAAGTGTCGAAAAGGGTATTAATACAGGATTATCGCTTTAATTAACGCGCATTCATTGGTCAGATTTGGGGCCAAGACACACCAACCCCACTGCCGATCGTCGCCAGAAAAAGTCGCCCGACACGCTCAAAAAAGTGCGAAGGACGCACCAAATCGACTACCGACTTGAGAATATGTTCTGCGCTTGCACGAGACGTAAAACCAGAAATGACGGAACATCTCTGTATTATCAGGGGTCTCAAACTCGCGGCCCGGGGTCCAATTCAGACCCGTGGGATGATATTTCGTGGCCCCCTACTTGACATCAAAGTTTCGTGTTAGTGCGGCCCGTACGTAGTTCTCAAACGCACTTTTTTGCATTTTTGAGTCTTGCCACGCTTTTATTTTGTTTATTTTTAGCACTTACAGGCTACCGTAGATAGTCTCGTGACAGCTTCCGGCAGCATTTGTTGTCAACGGTTGTCAGGCTAGCCAACTGCAACGTACCTGGGGAAGTATGAACGATAGTCACTTAGTTGAAACATATTCCGGAGTGACGCCAAGTGGACGGAAAGTATCTGCCGTCACCAAATTCCAGCCATGTCTCTCTCAAAATGTACCATGAAGACAAAGGTCGGCAACGAGCAACAGGCGATTTCAGGAAAAGTGGGAGACGGGATATTTTTTGTGGAGCACAGGGACACCGCTAGGAGCCTCATATAAACAAAGAAAGCTGCGGCGAATAAGGAATACAACGTCTGACGGCATTACGGAAGTAGACACGCTGAGGAGTTTAGGAAACACCAGGGGGATGAGAGGAAGAACCGGGTCGACAATCTGAAAAAACGTCTGTTGAGGAAACGAGATTTATTCAAGAAAACAAACAGAGAGAACGAAGCAGCAGTCGAAGCAGCTACGATGATTGTTAGGGTCGGAAAGACATTCAGAGAAGACGAGTTCATCAAAAAGTCTATGTTACTAGCTGCGAGTAAAGAAAAGAAGCCCTTTTTTTGCGGAATACTTAATGCGGCCCAGACTCTACCGCCAGCGGCCCCCGGGTTAAGTGAAGTTTCAGACCCCTGTTCTAGACCAAAACCCAGAGCTCCAAGTCGTCAGTCGTTTTCAGCAGAGAGCGTCGAGTAGCTAAGAGCGGATGGTTAGTAACGAGAAGATGCCGGCGTCGTCAGCTCTGGGGCTTCTCTTTGTGGAAGAAGAAAGATGTCGCAGGCGAAAACTTAAGAGAAATCCCACGACGCTAACAACGCTAACAGTGTTGACTTTATGGAGTGAATGAAGTCCGTCGTCAACACTGACTGGCACTCATTCAGATACGATTCATTCATTCATTTTCTGAGCCCGCTTTATCCTCACTAGGGTCACGGGGGTCGCCGGAGCCGATCCCAGCTACTTGTGGGTCAAGGCGAGGTTCACCCTGGATAAGTCTCCAGTTCATCACAGGACTGAACATACAGAGACAAACAATCACTCTCACATTCTCACCTATGAGTGATTTAGATTAACCAATTAACCTATCGGTGCGCGCGTTTGGATGGTGGGAGGAGCCGGAGAACATGCAAACTGCACACAGAAAGGTCCCACCCCCATCGACTGGGGTCGGAATCGAACTCAGGACCTTCTTACGGCGAGGCACGAGTGCGATCCACTGCACCGCCGTATCAAATCAAATCAAATCAAATTTATTCATCTAGCACCAACAGAAGTTATCTCATGACACTTTGCATGTCGCCCCTATTGTATACTTAGCACCACTGAAAACAAACGGTCCAAACATGTGGTGTCATTTCCAGAACATGATTTGCTCAGGTGTGTATTTTGTATATGTTGCTCACGAGATGAGTAACACAGTTAACAGCTGTTTTTTTTTCATTCGGACTAATCCCTTGATGTCGGACATTGAGTGGAATCTCTAGTCCAGAGTCTTGACTGGTACCTGTAGGTGTGGTCGACAGCCGATACAGGCAGCAAAAAAAACGCCCAAATGTTTTTGCAGCTCAAAATGCCACGACTGTGAATACGAAGGTAACCTCAAAGCGATGAATTTAACATACATCTACAAATACGCACGTTATTCTGACCCGTGCCTTTTTTAATGGCGCTCCGTACAGAAGACGATAATAGCGCCAAGTACCTCGGCATGGCTGGATTCACATGGAAACTTCTCCTTCACTGATTCACTAGTCAAGGGCCACCCCTCCACCGATCAGAATGGACCGACTGAACAACTTGGCACGCTGGAAAAAAAAAAATCTAAGAAAATCCGAGATAATTCTCACTTCACATTTGCTTGAATTAAGCAAAAAAATCTGCCAGTGCAACAAGTGAAAATTATCTCGGTAAGATTTCTTGAAATCAGATTTTCCAGATCTATTGTCTATAAATCAGTTCTTATATCTCACTGAAAAGTTCCTCTTAAGGTGATTCTGTCTTATTTTAAGTGTGATGAGATATTTGGACTAGAAATGAGGAAAATACACTTGGTCAGAGTTGGATTTTTGCAGCGTGGTGGCCGATTACACATGTTGAATCGGCTGAAAAGACTGGCGACAGCATAAACGGCGGCCGATCGCGCGGAACGCACCAAACGGACGCGCGTCACCGACCTCGCCAGACTGCCCGACGACGTCCGACCGCCGAAAATCGGGTTGGTGTGTCTTCGCCTTTAGACCCATGTGAAAACTCTATGTTGTAAAATGATAAAAACAGGCAGGTTCTGTTAATAGTAAAGAACCCAGACTGTTTCCAACCCTCTGTATCACCTGTTGTCCCGTAAAACTCTGTTATAAATGCAAACTATAAATACTACATTCAATAGTTTATATCAGTAAAACTTTATGAGAATGCTATGTACAGGGTTCATTTGGATGACTGTTCCACTAAAATAACCCCCAGCAGCACATCCCGTCATATCTACAGCGGTTTTATCGTTATTTTTTTTATTTATATCTATTTAAACCCAGCGACTAAACCTTTCCACACACTCTGCGTAATACTGGCTCTGTCGTCCTTCACAGGAAATGCATCACTGTTTTCCATCTTTAATCGATTAATATGCGTTTTTTTTATCGTTCTTTATGCAACAAACTGGGTGATTTAACAGTACGATGATTTATTTTGAACTAAAAATATGGAAATGTGTTGATATTTACGCAAAAAAGTTGTGTTTTTTTTTTTTTAAATCTTTGTGGGAGAAACATGCATTTGATTTAGTGAATTTAGTGAAAAAGACACCAAATTGGCACCTTTGGGAAATCCAGAATATTAGGCAATTATTCAATTTACAAAAAGCCAAAACTTGTACTTTCCTGGATCTCGGGAAGTTAAAAATCTTCTTAATAAAACCTTTTTTATGAGTTCGAAATACATTTCAACATAAGCCTAATTTTGAGTCATAAAACATATCTAAAAAAAAATCTAGACACTTTTTTTCATAATTCATGCATGAAAGTGTTTTTAAAAAAAGTTGGCTAATTAAATATTTTTCCCACAATCATTTCCAAGTTTTTTTTTCCTAAATCTTTGTGGGTTTCTACTGAGTTAAACGCACACTTGATTCAGCGAATTCTGCGACAAAGACGCCAAAATGACGCTTTTGAGAAATCCAGAATATTAGAGAACTCTCTTGGTTGAACAAATGAACATAAAAATTTATGAAAAAAACGTATTTTTTTCTTGGTAGTTCAGGTTCAACTGGACTAGTTTAGCTTCAAAAGAGCAAAACTAATTCAGCTGAATCTAGAGGAACTACCAAGAAAAATAATGACCTGGTCAATGAGAAACTGAAGGAGAAATTGTTCTTATTTTACCTCCAAACTCCAAATTTTTTAACACTATTAGACCTGTTACCAATTGTGTGTAATGCACATGTACAAATGGTAAGTTTGAGGCGTAATGTTGTTAAAATTGCGCATATTTTTCTTACAAAAGTTCAGTTTTTTTTCAGGTTATTCACGTGTTTTATGTGAAAGGATAGTGTGTAAATGTAAATATTTTCATTATGTCGTGTTTTTATTGCACTAAAACAAAGAGAAAAAGTTGTCATTATTCAGAGGTTATTTTTCTGACATCAAATTAGGCCGAATGTAACCCCCAGACGAAAATGAGTTTGACACCCCCGCTCTAAACGGTTTTATTCCAGCTACAAACAGGTGATGCGATGGGGTTAAATAACTCCACCGACGACCATTCCGCACTTCAACACCATCACGACCGGGACCTCAAACTTACGTCCAAGCTTTGGGGGGGATATTTTAAGACGAAACAGCCAGTTTGAGTGTCCGCACTTAAATCCTATCAAATTTCTCCGGATTATCTTAATATCCAACTCACCACAAACACGACTGGCAAGTTTAATATCAGGTAAAGCAGTGTTTCCGTAGAATATTTGGAGAAACCAGCTGCTCGGATGCAAACGGTCTGTCAAACCGGTCCAAATAATGATATAAATGTAAATATTTTTGCTGTTTTGTGCAGGATTCGTCGGAATTTATTTTGACGTGTAGGATTTGCTAAGTTACGTTAAGGAACTGACATGAGACATTATGGTCTGTAGGAAAAGAGTAAGGGGTAAAGGGGCGGGACTATACAAGTCGAACTTCATCCACTCCTTTTTGAATTTTTTTCTTCTTTTTTTTTTTACGTTTTTCCTTGTTTTTTTGTTTTAAATGTCGATATTCGAAATCAAACAAAATAAATCCCTCATCGTACGGTTCAGTTCCCCAGTTTGTTGCGTATAAATAACACCATATTATATGAGTCTCTTAAAAACAATAAAAGATAAGTGTTTCTAAGCTTCGACTTCTGACGCTGTACAGATGTGTCGTCCTGCGAGTAACTGTTCAAGTGTGTTAACAAGGAAAACAGAAGAAGGTAATTGACGGTTAAAAAGTGCAAGTCCTCTAACGCATAAGCCACTCCACACTATAAAGCACTAAAGGAGATAAAGAACGCTCCGTCTACGTCTATATAATCATGTTTTGTCACTAAAGGTGGTAAATGCGAACAATAAGCACCAGAATGCGGATGTAAAACTGCAACGGTAAATCTCTAAAGTGTGTACGATGCCTCTAGTTTTTTTTTTATGCTAACTTTCTGAGAACCAGGCGGCGTTTGGGTTCAAATCTGGACATAAAAGCAAAACAACAGTGTCTTGTTTGAGGAATGGAGGAAGGCAGACACTTGGTTGACATCATGTTTCTCCCTGAAATGTTTCAGAGACTGGATTTCAACAGGAAGTAAGGACCCGATGCCTTCATGGCCCATTCCTGACCATTAAAGCAGCGTATGACTTTCATCACAAAGTTTTCTTCAGTTTCAGAAAACCCCCGCACTAGCCTAATTATCGCTAATCCGTTAGTCTTTCCGTGCCTGCACACCTGAATCATTTCCCTCATGGTGAACAATTTCGAAGATGACGCCATCAAACGCAGTCCGCTTGTTTACGTAAACCGAAACGTCACTCGGGCCTTTTTGGAAATTTTGTCGCAAAGTGCATTGCGGGAACGGGAATTCCACGCAGCAGCAATTTCGCTGTCTCTTGGTGAAGCTGAACCCAAATGTGGCCTTTACCTCCGTCCACCGACGAGACTCATGCTTTAAAACAACCCTGGTGGACTGGAGAAGTTGACGTCGTAGCGATCGGGCTCGTTTTCTTGCCGGATTTGTGAAAAACCGCTTTCGCTTGGTCGCCATTCCCACAATGCACTTCGCGACAAAATTTCCGAAAAGGCCCGAGTGACATTTAGCTTTGTTATGTAAACAAGCGGACTGCGTTTATGATGGAGTCATCTTTTTTTAACCACGCCCCACTAATGGCATCATGAGCCTACTGGTGCCCCCCCCCCAAAAAAAAAAGTGTGTGTGACGGACTTGTACGTGGAGGACGTGGTGGGTTTGTAGATAAAGCTGTGTGAGCTCCCCTCATCCTATCAGTCGCTTTTCCATTGACCCTCAAGTTGCACAAATATAACTTGCACATAAAATATTTACCTACTGAAAAACGGCAATTTTGCCAAAACTCTCGTTTTTTGATTAAAAGTTTTTGCGCTGGCAAGAGGTGGTTTTTTTGGCCGTAGCACAATTGTTAATCGCACAAAACTGCAATGGAAAGACCTTTTTCTGCAACTAGAGTCACGTGAATTTAAAAAAGCGGATGTTGACGGACGTTACAACGAATGAAGAAGAAGAGTTTTAAAAGAAACATGGTGCGGTATGTGTGGACACACCAGGAAACGGAATCACTTTTTTATTTAGTTCGAGATAGAGGGGTAATATATAATAATAATGAATATATCTGTAAATCAACACCATATTTACGTTCGTCTCCATGTTTATGGAATGACTTCTCGTGTCATCTCGCGATAATAAATAAACAAATCATCGCATTTGTGATTTAATGGAAAAACCGACATTACGCACTTCTGTTTTTTTGTCATTTAGTAAATATCAGTAAAGTTTTGCGCAGATGTCCGATGGAAAAGTGACTACCGACTACCTGCTGCCCCCCCCCAAAAAAAATTTGCAAACGGGGGTGGGTGGAGTAGTGATTTATACTGTTGTGATGCACAACAGAAGCCGCTAACACGCCCGCATGCACCATGAGCCCCTCCGTGCTTGAGTGCTAATGAGGCTGTCACCAAGATTTTACAAATTTGAAAAGAGAATGTGTCATTAAAGTCATACGCTGCTTTAACATCGCACTTAAAAACCAAATGAAACCGGTTGAATCGTCTAAACACAGACACGACAGAACAATATTCAACAAGGGTTAATTAGGCTGATTAGGCTCATTAACACATCTCATGTCACATCGGAAAACAAAGTCGTCCAATATCCGTTATATTATGTATGTTTAGCTTTTATCGGCAGTATGGTACATTTTTTATGCCACAAATCAAATCAGTTCTAACAAGCGGGAGCATTGGGTTTTACTGGTCAGAGATAAGAAAGCACTGAATTCTGTCTCTCTACTATTTTAACATTTATCGCCTTCACTGTAAATACATCCTTGTTTTTGTCGTAACTCCTTGTCATTCATGTACAAAGAAGAAAACATGACGGTACTATCCAAACACCGATGAAGACAGACCACTGAGTAGTTTTCAAAGACACCGAAGCAAAAGCAGAATAAATCAAGTGTCAAAAGTCGAGTTGGTTTAACGTAGCTCGAAGTAGAGCAAAGACCGCTCGAGTTTATTCACTAATTCATATGTTTCAACGTGAAGAATCTGTCATGGTTGATTATGTTAAATTGTGGTTGTTTTTGACGCTATAAATGCACATAGATTATTAAAATAGAAAAGAGCATTTTTTTTCGTTACGCCCCTTTTCCATCGCAGGAACTTGTACTTTACCAGGAACTTTGAAAAAGCTCCTGTTTCCACTGAAATTACCTGGTAAGAAAACTTTCCCTCGACCCCAAACTTTCCCTGAAAAAAAGCTCAAATTAGGGGGATCGGACTTTTCAGATTCCCCAGAATTCTTGGGGGTGGGGCTATGAACGCTGATTGGTGGAACACACTTCAGCGTTCCACGCTTATGTTCATCAACCTGTGGTTTTCAACAGCCTTTCATTTCAGTTTCTGATTATTAATTGATTCAAGTGTTTCAATATCAGATGTTCACACGTCATGAGTTCATTTCGTTTTACTTAGTTTCACGTGTATGTTTTGCCAAATCTTAGACTTTTCACTACATTTTTACAGGAACTTTTACTTTACCAGGAAATTTGGAATACCTCAACATGTTTCCACTGAAATTACCAGGTAAAAAAAAAAAAAAAGTTCCCTCGACCCCAAACTTTTCCTGAAAAAAAGTTCCATGTAGGGGGATCGGGCTTTTCAGAGTAACCAATACTAGCCAGTGTGTGGCTACAAATTTGTTTATGGCATTTCTACAAGATTCACTTCATTTTTATTTTGATCATCTGGAAAATGGAGCCGAATTCGCTCAAAAGAAATTCGATGGGACTTTAAGCAGTCAACAACTCGAAACAACCGAACCTCATTTGAATATATAAGGTGCGGTTGAAACAAAACACGCAAGATTACCAGGAATTCTTCCACCAAAGTAAGTAAGCTCCTGGTATTAACCTTTTAAGCGCCAAAGTTGCAATATTCCAGTTTAGTTTGGATAGAGAAGGATAGCTTAATGCATTTTACATTCTAATATTTAAGTTAATCTATTTTAAGGATGAAATGACTAAAACACAAAGAAAACTTCCATGTAAATAAGCTCAAAGTTAAATTTTACTAAAAGTTACGCAATCCAATATGGCCGCCACCCTGTGACATCACAATATGCAAATCAAAGGAATATATTTACTCCCTTCATAAACTTTGGGTCATACCCAATATTTTTTTCCATTACAGTATGACTTTATCTTCAAACACTTCCAAGATACAGCTTTTTGAAATCTTTATATCAAAATCTAATTTTTTGAATAAACAAAAAACTCAGACGCTTAAAGGGTTTTTTTGGTTGTAGAGACTTGTTCTATTCAGTTAATGCCATGTTTTACTGAAAAAGCCCCATCAGTGTTTTCTGTTTAATAGCCTGTTTTGAACATCTATCAGTTATTAAATACCTGCTCCTCACTGAAAACTATAGAGAAGATAATATTGCAGTAGATGGAAATAGATCACTTTAGCAAAAGTTTGATGCAAACAAACTCAGGGCTGAACTTTGACATAGAAATCCATGCAGGTCTTGGTTAAAGCTGACGAGTCTAATTTTTAAGCTAATTCGACACTTGACGCTTTAATTTCTTGACTAAATCACTCAAATTTGGTAAAATCACTGAATCAAATCAAAGAAAAGTTCCTGTAATCTGGTGGAAAAGAGGCGTCTGATTCTACCGTATTCCCGTAAAACCGAACCGGACCGAACCGAACCAGACCAGACCGTCCAAACCCCTCAGAGCTCTTTGGGTTCGCCGTAGTCGTTGTACAGGACGGTGAGCGTCTGTTCGTCGCAGGCCTTGTGGACGTCCTGACCCATGTCCGACCAGTTCAGTCCGAACGCCTTGGTGTCGGTGTAGCGGCAGGACAGGAACTTCAGGGACATCCTTCGCAGTCCGATCTTGGGTTCCTGAAGGAGGCCCTTACACCACGGGGACAACTCGTCCAGCTGGGACAGGATAAGCCCCGCCTTCCTGTTGGAACAAACACCGCAAAGGGTCAAACGGTGGCAGGGTACGACATTCAAACCGTCATTTATCAGGGTTCGAACACATTTTTCAAGGTCAAATTCAAGCACTTTTAAGGACCTGTGGGGAACCCCGGGTTCTAGATCCTCTGATCCAGTTCAGTCCTTTACTTTCTTGGTAAATTCCTCTGTCGTTTTCAGTTGAATAACCTCTCAGCTGGCACGTCTGTCTCCGCACAGGAAATTTGACACCATGGGAACGTAGTCCTATTGTTTATCTGTTGCTAGGTAACACACCTCAGTGATGATTCTATGATTCAGGGCATAGCAACGTCACTGTAAGACTATTGTATTCCAAAATTACTAATATCTCCAAAAATATTGGTCCTATCAGCTTGCTGTTTTCACGAGTCTCTTCCTTGACCAAAAATACATAAGCATATCAAACTGCAGCAGTCAGCGCTTTCCGAATTTTGTGTGATGCCTGAGACACACACACACACACAGAGTCCACTTCCCTATTATAATATCGATTTTCAAATTTTTCCGGCACAGCACCTTATCAGAAATACACATACTCTTGGTTATTTTTCTCACTTTTTATCACAATGATGTACATAGTATTATGCTATAAACATCTAAAATGATGCTTTATAATAGCAAAAAGTTTAGAAATTAAAGGAGAACACAAAGTATATTCCAAAAAAGGGGAGCAGCTTCTTCAGGCACACTCGCACCGAGACAAAGGCTACGTTCACACAGCAGGTCTTAATGCACAATTCGGATTTTTTGGGTGAAATCCGATTTTTTTGGGCGCTCGTTCATATTCCACGTCAAATGCGACATCTATCAGTTTTGAGTCTGAACCGAATGCGACCCTGAAGTGACCCGCATGCGCAAAAGAGGTCCCGACGTAATACGTGACCACGCGGGCGCAAACTGTGTTTACGGAAGTAAGTACGTTTTTCCCACCGCTTCTCCTCCGAGGTCGCGCAACTGTGACGTTTGTCGCTTTTCAATGACGTAAAGGTCGGATGAATGGCGACCTGGCCGTTCAAAGTGAAGTCGAATTGCAAAATATCGGATTTAGGACGACATATGAAAGTGGCCTGGGTCAGAATTGAAACAAAAAAAAAAAAAAAAGTGAAACTGTCTTTAACATCAGATACAGGTCACACATGGGCCGAAAAAACAAAAAAAAAACAACAAAAAAACCAAACTGAAATCTGAATGCAGCCTAAGACGAAGATAAAAATGTACCTGGAGTCGATCTGAGAACACCTGCTATTTTTCTGAAGTAGCTTTGGTTATAATTGCAAGCACTTTCCAGCACTTAAGCTAAAATTCAAGCACTTTCCAGCACTTAAGCTAAAATTCAAGCACTTTCCAGCACTTAAAATAAATTCAAGCACTTTCCAGCACTTAGAATAAATTCAAGCACTTTCCATCACTTAAAGTAAAATTCAAGCACTTTCCATCACTTAAACTAAAACTCAAGCACTTTCCATCACTTAAGCTAAAATTCAAGCACTTTCCAGCACTTAAAATAAATTCAAGCACTTTCCAGCACTTAAAGTAAAATTCAAGCACTTTCAATCACTTAAACTAAAACTCAAGCACTTTCCATCACTTAAACTAAAATTCAAGCACTTTCCATCACTTAAACTAAAACTCAAGCACTTTCCAGACCTTGAAAGCACAACACTGAAATTTAAGCATTTTCAAGGTTTTCAAGCACCCGTACGAACGCCGATTTATACACGATAAAGATGCACTTTTATATAAAACTGTTGAACATGTTGGACTTTACAGACATACATTAACAAAAAAAAAAACAAAAAACCAGGAAGTAAACAACATAATCCAGATTTTTCATTATCTCACGACGTCTGAATGCGTCAGAAAACTTAATAATGTTTTCATACATAAAACCGTCTAAATGCAAACATGTGTTTTCATACGTCCTGTGATTTTTTGGACGTTCCGTCACAGGAAACAGTTGTTGTGCTGGAGGTTCACATGTGCTCTGCATCTCATTCGCTAATTCAATAAACCAATCAGTACACGCTTGGTTACATAGGAATATAAAAGGTATTTAATTGTATATTTGTCTCATAATTGGATATCATCATTTTAGCCACTGGCGCAGTTCAGTGACAGGTGTTCTGACCTAATTCCCATGTTAACAGACTCACAGTGGAATGATTAAACGCACTTTTAATAGGCACAACGTTGGCGTGTGTTAGCATTTAGACTTTACTCGTACCCCTGTTTGAGAAAGACTGATCTAGTGAATTAGTAATATAAAAAAAAAAAAAAAGAAATCTGTGAATCTTTACATCTTTTGAACTTTCCTGAGACACGAACATTTTTCGTCTATCCATTGACAGACTGACAGATTAACCCTTTAACCCAGGGGTCTCCGATCCTGGGCCTCGAGGGCCGGTTCCCTGCATGTTTTCGACGTATCCCTCTTCCAGCACAAATGATCAGCCTCTCATCCAGCTCCAGTGCGCTAGAAGAGGGAAACGTCGAAAACGTGCAGGGAACCGGCCCTCGAGGACCACTGGCGTGTCCGTGGTAACCCTTTTGAACGCATGATTACTTTTAAATGTTCAACTGAACGCGGCTCGGTCAGTTTGGAGGCTTTGTTCACTTTTTCGACAAGTTTCAAGCTTCAGTGTGTCTTTATTATCCCTGAGGGGTCATTGAATTTACGCAGAAGTAAATAAGTAAATAAAACAGTGGTTCCAGGCACAACGAACGTATCGTAGTTTATTTTGGCATCGACCCAGCTGATGTCATCATGCCTATACATGTGCTTACGTCAGCATAGCAATTGCTTCTGTGTACAGTGGTGGAAAAAAGTTCCTGGACGCCCCATGCATTTGTCTTATATTACATCAAGAATCGCCTTTAAATCACTGAACTCTGCAAAGTATCGTTCCGTTCTGCAAACCCACATAGTCTGTTCTGCACACGCTCTGTTCCATCAAGGTCAAAACTGGATGTTTCAGGAAGAGAGTGAAACACGAAAAATCGTTTGCTTTTCGCTTGAATGAAGCAAAAAAAAAAAAAAAAAATCTTGAATTAAGCAAAAATAATCTGCAAATGGAACGCGTGGAAATGATCGTGGTCAGATTTCTTAAATCAGATTTTCCAGATCTATCGTCTATAAATCAGTTCTTATATCTCACTGAAAAGTTCCTC
>JAPQRP010000011.1:483239-493751 GCA_037367295.1 Apogon hyalosoma
AATAGAATAGAATAGAATAGAATAGAATAGAATAGAATAGAATAGAATAGAATAGAATAGAATAGCTCTTTATTGTCGGTGTAACAGGAACAATAAAAATCAGTTCAGTGGTTTTGTTTGTTTAGCAGCAAATACTTAAAGAACAGAAAGACTATAAAATATCACACAGACTAGTTACGCTGGTCGTTACCAGCATGTCCGTCCAGACTTTTACCCGTCATTTCAGACACTAACGGAACTATTGGTGTGACAACGGAACAAAGCAGTCAAACAGTCTCTTAAAGTATGGATTATGTAAGTCTACGGCTGGAACCGCTGTGGCTACGGTTCAGTAAATCTACAGCGAAGAACCCCATGAACGGGTGTATTCCAGGACGTGTACGGGACCGTCCTGAGCTCGTACTGGACCACGCAAAACATAGTCGTCTCCAGCGTGTTCACCCACGTCCAGTGAAGACCGATGAGATGTGGAGCCCCAGACCCGGACCCGGACCCAGACCCAGACCCAGTTTCAGAGGGGGAGAGCCACAGCTCAGAGGAACTTGTCATTCAGCTGGAGTTGTTTACCCTCAGCATTCTTAGAGTATGATTGGTTGGAAAAATCAAGCATTGCCAGGAGACTGATGTGAGTTATGGGATGTCTCACCTTTTGAAGTTGTGCCTGCTGTCGTCAGTTCAGTTGTGCAGGCCTGGACCCTTAGTGTGTATGTGTTTGTGTGTGTGTGTGCGTGTGAGTGTGTGTGTGTCCACTGCTGTTTTTTCTCTCTTCCTAATGGAAAGGACAGGTGTTTCAAAGATGATAATGTTTTTTACTGCAGAATCTTAATCTGTGTCAGGAAGAAAGTCCCGCTTACATATTCATAAAAGAAGTGTTGAGCTTTAATTTGCTGTAATCGCTAAGGAAAAGCAGCTGGAACGGCGTCAGCGATTATTATTTCCACGAAGAAGAACAAAAATACACGGACTCTTGTTTTGCATCAGATGCTTTCGGTCCAAAATGAATGACAAGTAGCAGCGAAACGGCGTTTGAATAATAAAAGACGCGTGCATTTATTGTTTTTATGTTGCATATCACCAAACTGGCCTCATCTTTAAAGGGCTCATATTGATCTAAACCCACTTTTATTAGTCTGTGCTTCATTTCTTTGTGTATTTGGACCCTAATAGTTCGTACAGTTTGAATTTGAACCCTCCAGGTGCTCCAAAGCTATCTTTAGATTCATTTGGGCATAAATCCAGTGGATTTCTACAACCCGTTTGAATTCCTGCTTAATTTGATACGTTTTCTAGCTAGTTACGTCACGACATTTGCACTTATAACCCGGACAATGTAAGCACAGACATTTAGTACAAAATCATTTCAAATTCATCTGTATTGCACGCATCATTAGCCTGCGCAAAATATTGATCAGAAACACCCAAGTGCTTTATTTTAAGGACTAAATCTAAACAATCTCTACACAAAAACATAAATATGTTGCACAAGGCTCGACCTCGTCTTATTTCACGGTCACATTCTCGACCGTCTCTCAACCGCAGTTTCAAATGTCTTTTAAAAGTCGGTCTCCGTGCTTGTAAGTCGCCGTTCCAACAACATTTTGGGGACGCCGTTTCCTCGTGTGACGCTCTATCCTCCTGCTTCCATTAGTATTAAACTCAGGATACATCTGGACAGAATGTTTCCTCCGCTACTTAACATGTCTTCAAATATAGCCGACATGACACTGGTACAGTTCCTTATCCAAGTCTTGGAGAAAAGGCAGATAAGCATTTTCCAAAAAAAAAAAAAAAAAAAAGCAAGTATTTCCTGACTCAAGCTTTCAATATATAGTCGTGTGAAGTACTTGTGTGATTTATGTGACACACTTGAGGCATGGAGGCAATTTCCGAAAAATGATTACGAAACCTTAACATCGCGCCGACGTTATCTGCTCCTTCTGCCGTTCTAAATTGCTGCGTTTTAAAGCGAAGGCAGTCATCCACTAAAACAGAAGTGAGGCTTTTTCGAGAGGCTCCTATCGTGAACCCAGTGAACTGAGAGAGTGAGAGACGGAGAGGGAGTGAGTATCCAGTACATGGGAAGCCTACAGCGCTGCAACACCCACACATATACACACAGATGCTGCCTATAAAGGTAAACACTTCAGCTTAAACGCTCTCCTTTCTCCATCCTATAACAGGTTTCGGTATGAGCTGCCTGGGAATTCATCCACTTCAGTTAAAGCAGACAGCTTCCTTGTAACTAGCTGTAATTGGCAGCGTTACACACATTTACACACACACACACACACACACACAACTGGCGGTAAAAGCCTTAACAAATAACATCTGGATTTGGTTATCTACCTTCCCATTGAATAAAAGGCAAAGAGACCAGCAACACAACAACAACCATTCACTGACAAACCCTTCACTGTTTTTTCTTGGCACTTGAGCGCCGGTCACAACCACTACCAGACCATGATGATTGGCCACACGGACAGGATTGTTCCTAACCCCGAACAACAGCATCCCATTGATTATGATGGGGTAATTGTGGAATGGGGGAAACGCAGCGAGGAGGATGAGGATGAGTAGGGTGGGAGAGCCTTCGGGGTGTCATTTTGAAAAGTGGCCTTGCGTGAAGAGAACAGGGAACGGCCGTCCAATCTACCCCAATTTCTGTTTGATATTTACACCGCTTAGCTGCCATTTGCGTCACGACGGTATAATTCATAGAGCATTACATCTTCAGAGGGGCGATAAATTGTTTTATAATTTGATAGAAGTGGTTCTGACCAAATTGATAGCAGTTGCCGTGAGAGCGCTTTGCACGCCAACCCTAAATTTGGCCAAATACGTCAATAAAAGAATGAAACACCTTGGACAAATGCGGACGCAAGAAGCAACAACGCACCGGCGCTGCACGAGAAGGCTAAAGGCTGCATGCCTGTAATATCTTGTAAACGATTTTATAGTTGTAAAACCAAAAACTTGCACGTACAGATATAAATGTTTTACATGGAGAAGGTCGGGGTGTTGGACTGTCAACAGTTGCGCGTTCGTGTTGCACTTTTGCTTTTCCCTCTGTCATTATCTGCGTTCTCACTCAAAATGTAGTCTCGACGGAGCTCCCCTCTCTAAGGAACGATCCGCACTGACAGCGTTCTGTTACGCTTTTCTTCTGACTCTTAGAACAAAGACACTTCCTCAACAAATGTCTCCGCACATACCACTTCACATCAAGGATCCTTCCCTCTCGCACGCTTAGTGAAATAAAATCCCCAAAGCCTTCAGATTGGACAGCTTTCCTACTTTGAATGAACCGTCAGATTAAATCTACAAAGACGCTTCATCATCTGCCCAAGCAAAGGTTAAGAAAACGTTTTGTAACCGCTCTGTCCCACCTGCAATGACCTGAAAAAACAACTAGTTCAGGTCAGTCATAAATGTAAAGAGTTACTCTGAGGATCGTTTTGCTTCCATACACATTTCACACTGCTGATGTAACTATTGTGACTCTCTGTCCTCACTTTCTGTTTGGAAAACTCCACTCTACATTCTTGGCCGGGACTTTTCGTCCTCCCGCCTGAACGACTGGTACAACATCAATCTCGCAACCTCCATCATGTTGTCACTGCTGAGTGAAGGCTGCAACATGTCTGTAGTTGCAATTATGTCCGGCAGCATTGCTTCCCTGTTAAAACAGCAGTGTCTGCTGCTCATTGAAAACAACGTTCTCTCACAGTGGTCACTAAAGCAGCAAATTATCAAGTCCTACCAGTTAAGTCGGTGGCTGCAGTTTGTCTCAGGTTCAAGTACTAATTTCGGGCAAAATCTTGGAAGGTTATTGAAAAATGGGTCAAAATCTACACTTTTTCACTCTCAACCTGTCAAATACTGACGCTAGGATTTGAGATCAGTCTTGGGCCCAATTCACCCCTTGGCCCCTCCCCCTTACCTCTAGTCCTTGGCCCTTGCACTTGGCACTACCCCTTGAAACGGATATGCAAGGGTTAGGGGTAGAAACATTCCCCTATGAAATGAGACAAGCCTTCACGACCTGTTACATCATCATCAGTCAACGATGCCGCTATGAACAGATGCCACAACTTTGTTTCCTAAAGAGTTCCCCACGCCGTCCGCAGCTGGAACCGTCTCTGTTGCTTTGGGCATCTTTTTGCGGCTACCAACTATAAACCGCAGAAATGCGATCTGTAACACACTGAAACGGCAGTAAACGGTCGATCAAATGATTCAGTCGTTTACGAAGAAAATACGTACATTTGAGTGTTTCTTCCATCGCACTGCTGCACTTTTTTGCTGTGTTTACCTCCATCTGACCAACGATTCAAACAGAACTATAGGAAATTCCATCCGTCCGTCCATCCATCTGTCTGTCCATCTATTTGTCTGTCCGTCCGTCTATTCATCCATCCATCTGTCCATCCATCCGTCCGTCTGTTCATCCATCCACCCATCCACCCAGCTGTCCGTCTATTCATCCGTCCATCCATCCACCCACCCACCCATCCACCCATCCATCCATCCATCCATCCATCTGTCCGTCCGTCCATCCATCCATCCATCCATCCATCCATCCATCCATCCATCATCCACCCACCCGTCCATCTGTCCGTCCGTCCATCCATCCATCCATCCATCCATCCATCCACCCGTCTGTCTGTCCGTCCATCCGTCCGTCCATCCATCCATCCATCCATCCGTCCATCCGTCCGTCCGTCCATCCATCCATCCATCCATCATCCACCCACTCATCCATCCATACATCCATCCATCCATCCATCCATCCATCCATCCATCCATCCATCCATCCATCCACACCCTAGACGTGTCACTGCGTTAAAAAAAAAAAAAAAAAAAATGCTATAGGTATAATGATATATGATATAAAGGTGTTTTGCTCCTGCAGAGGTGCCGTAGTTGTGGGAGCATGCACAGTGTTGTGAACTACCAGTTAAACAGCATTAACTTCTAATGTGTATTATATAAGTTCTATATTTAAAGTTATTCCTTCAAGTAACTATGGTCTGGTTTATGAAGAACCCAGTACACTAACATTAGAACAGGGGCATCTAGAGCACTGAAAACGGATGCCAAAAGTTCAAGCCAAGCACCAGTATGGAAGTCCATAAATAGGTTCAAATAACTCACTTGCTAGAGTCTAATTAGAGTCCTTTGTTGGAGGTTATTCCTGTCTCATTATCTATGTTTCCTTTCAGCATTAGCTAAAAGTAAAAGCAAAACTGCCAACACATATCTGACTCTCTTTATATACACACAGAGACGTCTACAATTCTAAGTATTCTAATATAAAATGGACCCTATTTGAGATATTAGTGATAATCTTAAACACATAACTAGTGCACTAACACTTATGTTTATAGCCGGATGACCTTTTCACACCGCATCGAAGCAGAAACAACAGCGAAGGAGAGTCACCCGCGCGCTCCAGTGGCTTTCATTCTGAATTAGAAACAGCGACGGTGACCTTTACTCCATAATTATCACAGGTATATAAAGTGAATGTCACCTTTTTCAAAGCACATCAGCACAGTGCGCTCTGCTGTTCATCTGCATGTACTGTAGCAGGAGGGTTGTGTGTGGTATTTACAAGAAGGATAACAAATCCACATGGAGAGCGATGCAGGCAGGGCTGGGGATGAATCAGACTGTACCCAGCACTATCTAAAGTGTTTTTCATTAAATCTATGAGAACATGCCAGCAGAGTTTACCCTCTGACATGGAGCACATTTATCTTCTTCATGATGATGCCCAAAGAGGCCCATCCCATCATTCTAACGGTGGTTTCAGCTGAAGTACCGCCTCTGTAATTGGCAGTCCAAAGCTGCTATTAGAAATTATACACAGCTGATGAACGGGATGCAATAATACGGCCTAAATATCATGAATGAGCGCTTCCTGCCCTATGCAACCTCAGTTAAAGGTAAATATTTGCGTTGTTTCTATTGAGGGTTTTATACAGAAAAGCCCCAAAAACAATGTGAGTTCGAGTAGCCTGACATTGTCAATGACTGCTGGAAAAAACAGGCGCAAAAAGAGGAATGTACGTGCATGTATTAGGTCATTTCTTCTTCCAGATTCCCAGCAGACACAGTGAGACACTGGCAGGAAGGCATTCCCCGAAGATGAGGTGTTGTTTCTTTCATCTCTGGGAGACAGATGCTTCGACTGCAGGTACGATAAGGCTGCGTTGTCTCATAAGCGTCATATATCAAGTCTAGCTGTGATTTTAAATTACTTGTGATGTTATGAGAGGTTATTTCCATATAAATAATCTAAAGATGATGGCTAGCGGATTTACAGTTCATTGAAAAATGTTCCAGCGCATAAGAAGAATACCCTATCGCGGCTTAAAGAAGTCTTCGCCCATCTGTTTTATTGTGCAGAACTCCAGAAAACCTTCTCGGAGTCTCTGGGTAGTGTCCTGGACGGGGTCAGACTACAGGCTCTTTAAGGAGATATCAAACGCTAAAGTTGGCAAACAAGGACAAACCTAAATGGACTGAGATGTTACAGTCAGGTGGTATTTTGTTTTTGATTTGTGCTTGTCATGTTCAACTACGAGGTACTGCAGAAGTCTTCTTGATACCAGGAGGCCGGGCCAGAGGTTTGTGATTGAGTTTGCAGTCAGGTTTGCATGTGTTGGACACTCGAGTAAAGAGAAACGCAGAGCTGAAAACTGATGACCACCTGAGGTGAACTGGACCTGATGAGGAGGAAAAATCTCCAGTCTGAACATCTGCTTGGGACCCCTTTTCAGACTCCCCAGTCCACCCTCTGCAGTAGGGGTGTGTAGAAGTATCTGTCTTCAAAGTAGATGTAACAATTCGGTTTCTGTTTTTGCTACACTTGCAGTTTTAGACGATTAAAGTGTTAATTTAACTGTTCTTCAGTAAACTATTCCGAGTGCCTCTATGAAACTGGGTGTATTTTGGTATCTGGCACTTTTCCAGCTTTTTTAGACCCATTAATGAAATACAAATGTAGACATATTTCCCCCCAGGATGGACCTAATGATGTCCCCAGATAAATGCAAAAATATATATATATATATACTCTTGCTCTGATCCATCCCATAATTAATGAATGTTTAATCAAATATTGGGTCCAAAAATAGGACCAAAATTGGGACAGGAAAAGCTGCCAAGGTGTCAGTGCATTAGATTTGAAAACATGGCTGTAAATGGTCTTATATAGACTCTAAATAAAGACACTGAGTTAAATTTGACAATCCTAGTGCTTTTTTTTTTTTTTAATCCAAACATACAGGGTTTTTTTTATGAATCTCAGTCTCATTCCTGGTTTTGTGTGTAACCCATTGTGTCCACATGTGTTACACGCAGAACCTGCCCATTTAAACGCATATGAATCGCGGACGATTTTTCAACAGCGGTCATTTTTGTGAAACACTCTCCCTTTCATAATTAGTTCAATTCCCAAAATGTACCTGTGAGAGAATATAAAGATATTTTAAAAAATAGTAGCGTATAATTTTCGTGTCCTTTTGACAGTGTTACACGCAGATTTTTGTATTAAATATAATGTGAAATACTATAGAATGTGTTTTATCTGAAAAATAGTTTCTCTTTTATCTCAGTATCTATTTATTTTTAAAATAGACCCACAGTGCTTCCAAACTTGCTTCATAACAATCGTCTACATCTGGTTTGAATTTTTAGCCCCATGTCCTGTTTTTAGGACCAATTTCACAGAAGCATCCTTCTAATAAAAATCAACTCTGAAGGTGGTGTCTGACACTCCATACCAACCACCATGCTCATTTGTTGGCAGTATGCAAGTTTTTTTATATGTCACAAATCATAGTATGACAGTATGTGTACTGCAACCTGAAACTGGACAGTTTGCTGGCATACATATCCCATAATTCAATGCAGGCATGACAACGATAGTAGTAAATGGACAATGACAGGTGGTGTTACTTCAATAACTCCACGATTTAACCCATAAAGACCCAGTGCTACTTTTGTGTCAGTTTCCAAATTAATTTTTCATAATGCTTAACCTTTTTTAAGTGATTTACCATCATTTATGATAATATTATCTTCTGTATTTTGCATTTTTTCAGTGAAAATCAGGTGTTTTCCCATATGTAATTTACTGACCATGTACTTTAATCACGATGGTGAGACTACGTTTGAGGGTTACTATGTCAAAAACAAAGAAAACTTAAGAAAAAGTGCCTTTTTCAGTAAAATATATCATCAATTGAATGTAAAAACATGTGTTTTCATCCACTGTCATTGATCCAACTCCATGGGTTTTACTGTTGAATCAATGTTGTAGAAGATGACGGTGTTTCCACGGTAACTACAGAGCCTCTGAACGTCCAAATGGGTCATATCTGATGACCATGAAAAGATGAAAAACTGTTTTTAACAGTAATTATGTACATGTATTGACAGGATTAATGGATCCACAGGTATTAAACAGTTTCGCTCAGTAGGTGGTTTTGGTCGACGGTGGAGGTTCGGGTCTTTAAGAGTTAAGTGTAATTTTACAGTTTCACTTTTCTAAATGTAAAATATTCTTAGTTTCTATATATGTGTCGATGTAAGTTCAGTTTTATTTTATCTGCTGTTTTGCTTTACTTCCTCAACATCAAACATACAAACACACTCCAGAGCCCTGTAAAGGCGTACAGCAGAATTGCAGGCATGACCTTGAATGACCTCACACACCCCCATAAGGTCAGAACTCTGAATAAGGCCTGATGGGTCCTGAATGACCCCACCCACCGTCTACGGTCGCAGATACACCTGCCCATGTAACAGGTCCAATAAGCACAAGAACTCTTATTCTTGCTGCTATCAGGCTCCTGCATAATAATGAAGAGCGAATGAATTAGTGTTTTTGTGTTGTATCTGTCATGTGGTTTTGATGTGTGTTCCTCTGGCTCTACAGTCATTTGTCCCTAAGGCACAGGTGTCAAACATGTGGCCTGGGGGCCAAAACCAACCCACCAAAGGGTCCCAATCTGGCCCGTGGGATGAATTTGTGAAATGCAAAAATTACACTGAAGATATTAAAAATCAAGAGGGTTAAATTCATTTTAGGTCAATTCAATCTAAAGTGGGTCAGACCAGTAAAATGCGATCATAATAACCTATATATAATGAAAACTGCAAGTTTTTCTCTGTGTTTTAGTTTTTTTTTTTTAAATAAAATTTGACAAAAATGTTTACATTTACAGACTGGCCCTTTACAAAAACTGTGAATAACCTGAACAAATATGAACAACCTGGACTGTCAATTTTAACAATTATTCTGCCTGTTACTAAATATTTTGTGTATTTGTGAATCCACTGTGATCTGTAAGTTGTAATGTACACGTGTAAATGATAAATTCATTAATAATCAATAATAATTTCATTTATGAAGACCAAGTAGGATCACTTTGTTTTGTTGCATATTCGAAATAAACTAAACTAAACTGACACAAAATATTGCAGCAGATTGTTTATGTTATTCACATTTAAGGAAACTATGTAGATGTAAACATTTTCATAATGTGATTTGACTTTTTTCATTGTAATTATTTTCCTAGTCTGGCCCACTTCAGATCACATTGGGCTATGTATGGCCCCTGAATTAAAATGAGTTTGACACCCCTGGTCTAAATACTGACTTTGTAGTACATAATACGGGATTTTGGGTGAAACTTTAAACGTAATATTGTTTTATAGTTTACATAAACATAGACAAGGCCATGTATCTGATTGGGTACATATGGGATACTGGGTCTTTACCAGGGTAGGATGCTTGAAATCCAAGTGATTATGCATTGCAGATGTTGACAGATGTTAAACATCATTGCCTCTGCAGAATTTACTTTTCCACACTTTACAGATCACCTTGGTTGGATCTGCAGTGACTGAAATACTGCCAGACGGCCCTAGACTGAGGCTTTTGCCTGGCGGAACACCACCGGTAGGCTCAGCATGCACCTTCTCCTCTATTTTGTTTTCCAAAGCCATCTTGGAAAAAAACGAATGAGTGGTCAAAACTAGACGGCTAATAACTACAGAGGTAATTAAAGCTGTACGTATGCACGTTTACATATTAGACTCAACACACGGGGTGGAATGGATGAAGTGGACGACTACTGGGCACATGTTCCACATATGACAACAGGTGTGGCATTGGATTAGGAAGGAAGGAAGGAAGGAAGGAAGGAAGGATGGATGGATGGATGGATGGATGGATGGATGGATGGATGGATGGATAGATGGATGAAAGGAAGGAAGAAAGGATGGATGGATGGATGGAAGGAAGGAAGGAAGGAAGGAAGGAAGGAAGGAAGGTAGGAAGGAAGGAAAGAAGGAAGGAAGGAAGGAAGGAAGGAAGGATGGATGGATGGATGGATGGATGGATGAAAGGAAGGCAGGAAGGAAGAAAGGATGGATGGATGGATGGAAGGAAGGAAGGAAGGAAGGAAGGAAGGAAGGAAGGAAGGAAGGAAGGAAGGA
>JAPQRP010000011.1:531975-546792 GCA_037367295.1 Apogon hyalosoma
ATATATATTTACACTGAGATATTAACAATCAAGGGTGTTAAATTAATTTTAGTTCATGTTCCACATTCAGACCAATATAATCTAGAGTGGACTAAACCAGTAAAATCTATATCATAACACTGGAAGGTCTAAGAGCATCTGTGTGTGTGTGTGTGTGTGTGCACGCGCATCTGGACAGCTTTGAGATGTTGAGACATTTTTAACTGGCAAATTTGGTGCCTACAGTTGAGGAATAGTGCTATCTCCACATTAAATATCTTGGCAGGGTGATAGGACCAATATTTTGGGAGATATTAGTAATTTTGGAAAAAAACAGCGTTACAATCACATTATGTTGCTAGTGATGGTGGACGGAAAGTGCAGTACCACGGTGCATGATGGGAAATGAAGTTAAAAACAGGAATGACGTATTTACCAACTTTAGTTCCTAGATATCATTATTAATATGGCCCGTGGGGAATGAGCTATCATAATAACCTATAAATAATAACTAAAATTTTTTCCCTCCTTGGTTTAGTGTAAAACAAGTAAAATTACATGAAAATGTTTACATTTACAAACTATCCTTTAACAAAAAATGTGAATAACTTGTACAAATATGAAACATAACATACTGTGCACTGTTAATACCCCTTGGCCAGAATGGACAGACTGACAACAAAATGATTACAATACCCCACTGGCCAGAGTTGGCTGAGGGGTAAAAACCTGAAAGAGAAGTGTAATTTTAATAGTATTCTGCCTGTTACTAAAAGTTTTGTGTATTTGTAGATCAACTCATCTGTAAGTTGTAATGAACATGTGTAAATGATAAACTAAGGCAGAATGTTGTTAAAATTGCACTTTTTTCGTAAGACATTTCAGTTTGTTTGTGTTACATTTTCAAGGAAACTTTGGGGATTTAAACATTTTCATAATGTAATTTAATTTTTTTCATTTATTATTTTACTGGTTCGGCCCACTTCAGCTCATATTGGGCTGAGTGTGGCCCCTGAACTAGAATGACTCTGACACCCCTGTTATAAATGAATAATAAATCTTAACATTAAACTGAAAAACAGCAGCCAAACTATCCATTTTAAAGTGATGTTAAGTGCTCGGTGATCTCTTTTTCATAAAAATAATCAGCTTTTTCTATTTATTTACCACAATCTTAATTTAGCCCTGTATAAAAAAAAAAAAAAGATTATAGTCAAATCAGTCATGAGAAATCATAAAAAGGTCAGATGAAGACGTTCAGGGTGTTGATCATTGACGGAAACAATGGATATTTATGCACTTGGATTCCCATTACTCTCCATGATTCATTTTATTACCAGTGACAGCTGTTATACTCACTGTATCCACTGTGATAAGGGCTGTTGGTTCTCTGACTGAGAAATATAATCAGCGGTGTCTGTATCTATAAAACCTTAAATGGAAAATTCACCATCAAACACCACATCTATGTCGCACTGGAACCATCTCCACTTGTGTCCGGTTCATTAATAAAAGTAATTAGTAGTAAAATAAGCAACACGCTTGAGATTAATGTTCAGATCCATCTATTTAACCTTTCAACCAACTCACCATTAAAAAGGAAAATGGTCAGAAAAATCAGCATTATTAGGTGAAACATCCACCAGTCTTTGGAAAAGTACATGGCACGTTGTACAGTGATGACATGAGGCAAACTGTTCAGAGTCATTTTGTTACATTTCGGACATATTTCATGCTGTGTGGATATTTCTAAGACCTGTGTACACTTCGAGTAGTCCAAAGTGACATGCCAGGTGTTAGTGTTGGCATAAACCATGTGGCCTGGTGTCTGGAGGGTGCTGTGGGATGGATTGAGATGGACATAATTCTACAAACACCTTTAAAACCTGAACTCCAGACATCTAAGAATTTACCTCAACAGCCCCTTAAGGGGAAGAATAAGAAACACTATCTATACGTCACTGCAGACAGTCTGCGGGCGATGCTTTGTGTTTTGTTGCTGAATAGTGCCTTCTTTCATTTACTCATCTGTCTGCCTGTGATTTGAGTGTTCTGAAAAAACAAAGGCAAACTTTGAGTTTTTGTAGAATTTGACAAGATTTTATAAAATAATGTTGCAGAAGTGTGATAAATCTGAGTACTTAAAGGTTCAACATGTAAGATTTGGGGACATTTATTTATAGAATTGGAATAAAATATTTAGAATTATGTTGTAGTTTAGAGATTACATATGAAAATAGGAATAGCCGTGTTTTCTTTACCTTAGAATTAGGGATGTCTCCAGCTGATCTAAAGATCGGTATCAGCTGCCGATCTGACATTTTTTTAAAAAGATCAGATCAGATTTAGTCATGATATCGGGCCAATCTGGGGGGGATAAACAAATGTCCTGCCCCCTCAAATTAAAGTTTCCAAAGGCAGGGAAAAGCTGCACAACAGCGGGAGGCTTAGAGGAATTAGTAAAGCATCTAAAAGTTTCACTTTAAGGTCTGCATATACTCATTATGAGGTACGTACGGTAATGATGTGCAAGTCGGGTTTTTTTCAGCCCGCGGGGCTTTTGTGGAATTATCTGACCCGACCCAATCCACTCCGCAAATAAACTGATATTCTTTTGACTCGCCCCAACCTGACCCCCGCATCACTAATGTACGGCATGGAATGCACCCCTGTATAATCCCTGAACGGACCTGTCCATAGATGCGCTACAGCCGTGGGTAACATTCAGCCCACGGGTCAAAACTGGCCTGCCAAAGGTTCTAATTTGTCTCACAGTATGAATTTGGAAAGTGCAAAAATTATACTAAAGTTATTAAGAGTCAAAGGTATCATACTTGTTTTAAGTTCAGGTTCACATTCAGCCCAATTTTTATCTCAAGTAAAATAATAGTGTAATAACATAAATAATGACTCCAAATTTAAATTGAAATTTCATTACAGAAAGTTTGGTATCGGCTCGGTATTGGCAAACCTAATCCAAAAAAAAAAAAAAAAAAAATCAGATTGCAAACAAAAAATCCAGCTTGGGACATCTCTACTTAGAACGAGATCATTGTTTTGAGAGCTCTTCCAAAAAAGTTGAACAAAACAAAACACTGACTGTAGAGATGGTGGTTTGTGTGTTTTTTCCTCCCATTTCTGAAATGTGAGGGAGAGGTGATGTGTATTCTACTGGTTCTAATCCCCAATTTACAATAAACAGACCCTTTAATGTTAAGTGAGAAGTTTGAATACCTTCATTGAATGTTTCAAGGTACACCAGGCACATCTGGAATATTCTGAATTCAGGCCGAATACGACATTTTCCCAATTCAGACATGGAGTATTCCAATACTGTTCTGGTTTTATGAAGATTCTTTACCCATGTACATAGTGCATTTGGAAAATGTATTACTTGAGGTTGTGACAAATGGCCCCTGTTTACATTCAGCTAGAGTTAAAACAAAGATCCTCTCTGATACAGATGGAACCACTAAAGAAAAATTCCACATTTCTGGTGGTCAGTTAAATATTACAAGTGTCATCGACAGGTTTATACATATGAGTAAATATTAAAAAGTTGACCTATTCCAGAAGATGTTTGAAGGAACAAAATGGGGAGACCATCTAACACCAGTGGAAAACTTCAAAAAAAGTATTATTTTTAATGGGGTACATGGCTGCAGGTGAAAGAGGAATATTCATTTTAAATGGACTTGAAAACACTTCATTCAGAATTTCGTCTTTTACAGAATTACAGAAAAAAAATATTACCATGCATTAACATGGGCATTTCTGGACCTCTACAAACGGGCAAAGTGTTTGTGACAAGAAGCAGATTAATCTACATGTGTTGGTGTAGTTATTGGGTTGCAGGATAGTTTCTATGAGGTCAGGATCATCCAGATTAACTACAGTACGTGTTCAGTCACATAAGGCCATTTATTCTGATTTGCCATGCATCATACTGTTGGACTGTATTTAGGGATCGTACGCTATGTCAGAAAAGGTGAATTTTGAGAAATCTTTGAAATGCTTTGAGGGCAAGGGGATGGTAAAAGTCCAAAGAGGGAGACAGTGACTCAACAGGTCCAATGAGGACAGTTTTGTGAGGACAGTGACAAATTAGGCCTGAGGCAATAAGTGGGGGTGGATTAGTGAAAGAGAGCAGAAAGATAAGGAGAACCAAGCTGGAGAAGGACCTGGAGGTAAGGAGGTAGATGGTGACCAGGGCTGCCTTTCAACATGCCAAAACTGAGTCACTAACTTGCATCTTGTGCTTACGTTTTAGACTTTTCCCACGCAAGCAATGACAAAGATGCAAGAAAAAGATGTGACGTAATTTAATGTGAAGATGACACAGTAACAGAAGAGAGAGGGTTGAAAAGCCAATGGTTTGGACATTAAGTATTTCTTCATAATATCTGTAAAACTACTCATTTTAACAAAATAAAACCCCTAAATCGGGGGTGTCAAACTCATTTTCTTCCAGGGGCCACATTCAGCTCAATTTGATCTCAAGTGGGCCGAACCAGTAAAATAACAGCATAATAACCTATAAATAATGACAACTCAACAAAGGGTTTCTCTCGGTTCCAGCGCAATAAAAAACATTAAATTATGATAATACTTATATTTACAAACTATCCTTTCACAAAAAAAAGATGTGAATAACCTGAAAAAAAAGAAATTTTGTGAGAAAGTAAGTGCAATTTAACAATATTATGCCTCAACTTATTTAAACATGTGCATTACAGACAATGTTACACAAACATTTGGTAAAAGCCATATTATTCAAAGTAAAATTTAGCACGTTGGAACTAAAATAAGAACAATGTCTACACTATTATATCTCAGCAATAACACAACTTATAGATCACAGTGGGTCTACAAATACACAAAACATTTAATAACAGGGAGAATATCATTAAAATTACACTTATTTTTCTTATGAAATGCAAGTTTTTTCAAGTTATTCACATCTTTTTAGTGAAAGGATAGTTTGTGAATGTATTTTCATATTTTTAAAGCATAGTTTAAGAGTTAATTTTAATAGAAAATTTTTAAAGGATAGTTGAAGGATAGTTTATAACTGTAAACATTTTCATTGTACAATGTTATTTTTTCACATTTAAACCAAGAGGAAAATCTGGAGTCATTATTTATAGGCTACTATTTGACTTGAGATCACATTGGTCTGTGTGAAACATGAACTAAAACCAGCTTGACACCCTTGACTCTTAATATCTTCAGTGTAATTTTTTTCTCTTGGCAAATTCACCCCCCAGGCCAAATTGGTACCTTCGGCAGGCCGATTTTGGCCCAGGGGCCGGGTGTTTGACTCCCCTGCCCTAAAGTATCCAAACCAACAATGATATGAAAAATCAAGCTTTAGAACTTATTTAAAACACTCAAAACACTGTAACAAACTGAACCAATAGTGGCTCAACTCTACAGCATTTGTTAAATAAAGCAATGTTTCCTGTTTTTTGTCCAGTCTGTCTGATTGCCTCATTTCATGCTCCATAAATAAAACATTACACATTATCTTCTTCTCAGTTCTGATCCTCTTTCCATTCTCACTTCTATTTCCTTGATTCATTTTCTTTCCATTTGTCCCTCTCAGCCTGGACTGTCATTATAAATAACACTTTGTTCTTAATTGACTTGCCAGCTAAAATGAACTACTGTCTTTACCCCACTACTGCGTTCACCCCCTCCTCTTTGTCAGGACAAGTCAGTCAATCTCACAACAGTCTTCCCGAGAACTGGTCATCACTGTGAGGTTATAAAGCTAGAACTGCATGAACATATGCACACCCCAATGAGCACAGGACAAATACAATCTATACAAGTGCATTAACACAGATCACGTGATACAATAATCAATTACTGAAGTCAACGACTGAGGAAAATGAAAAGAAATCATGCGGTGGTTAAAATTAGAAATGAGAATGAAAATGGTGAATGAAGAAACAAGTCTGTAGAGAAAAAAAAAAAAGTTCCATCCAGTTACAAGGCTCTTTATTCAGAAAGGAGACAAAGAAGAACAGGGGAGAAAATAATGTGAGAGGAGACGGAGATAAGTGATGTGATTGGCTCATTTCAACCAAGCCGAGCTAAACTGAAGTGATAATAGCCAGTTATTTGAAACCACTGGAGCACAGTAAAGAGCGTATTAGTGACTTTTTGATTAAAAAGATGCATTATCCAAGTCCATGGTGTTGTCTGAGAAGTGAATCATCTGTTTGACACCTTCAGTAAAGTTTAAAACCTCTTTTATGCCGCAGCAGTAAGTACAAAAAAAGTCTCATCAACGCCTCTAAAGTCAGAAGCTAAAGACGTTCTTCCAAAATGTTACATTACTCAGACCAATATTTTAAAGTTTTTAAAGCTCTGAAATAGCAGTTTATCAGTAAGTGGAACCAAAAGTTTACATCTTTCAACAGTTAAAAATTCTTATATTACTGCGGCGCCAAGCTGACATTAACAAGGCGGGTGAAAAAATTACAAGGCGAGACACTTATTTGTTTGTCCTGATACATCATTAAAAGGTTAAGAAACAGATGGAGAAAATAATGTGGGAGAACACTGACATGACTGATGCTCTTGGTTCATTTAAATCGAGCCGAGCTAAGCTGAAGTGATAATAGTCAGTTATGAAAGCCATCAATGCAATGTAAAGAGAGTATTATTGACTTTGACTGTTACAGACCATGCTGTAGTCTGATAGGGATAAGTGCACAGGGCTGAAACACTGGTGACCTGATGTCAACAGCTTTACGCAGACAGCGCTATAGTAAAATGTTGAAAATAAACACAAGAGATATTTCCAATCAGGACTAATTTTATCATTTTTCACTGTGATTATATTTATATGTTAATAAAGTACTATACAGATCTCACTATTATGTACTTAAAGGGTCAAACATTTAATAAAAAATAATTGTTCTGCCTCATCCATTAATAGCTTGTTATTCTCAATGACCACATTTTGAGTGTCTCACCCAAAGCTTGGAAGTCAAATGTTATATACACACTGCTGTTCTCTACCACAGAACAACACTGAACTGTGAACTTTAAGAAATCACATTAAAACAGACTTAAATGCAGTGTCTAGGAAAGAGGGAAAAAAAAGATGAAGAAACCTACTTCGTCTGACATCCATCAAACATCCCAGTGTTGATGAAATATGGGCACACGATGGTGGTCTTGATGCCATCTTTTCCAGTTGCCAGCATCTCCAAACCAACAGACTCTGCAAACCCTACCGCTGCAAATTTACTGGCACAGTAGTCTGCAGAGGCATCCGGAAAAGGAAAAGAAAACAGAAAAAACACTTAGATTAAATACTGAAAAATATATATTCATAGAACAGGCACCATTTATTTGATCCATTTGTGAATTTGAGCCAGAAAGTTGTTTTGGTTTGCATGTGAACTCAGGCCAATTAGACACTTTTCAGATGTATGACGACTCTATTACCAAACGGCATGTGGTTCAACTCATGATCTGTCAAACTGAGAACGGATCAGCACAGAAGTCAGCTACAAGGGTTTACGTCAGTGTTTCTCAACCTTTTCTGAACAACCCCCCCACCCACCACCACCACACACCCACAGTGCATAATTGATTGCTGATAAACTTGTACACACATAAGTTTTGTTTTTTCTTCTGCTTGAAGCAAATATAATAGATAAATAAATAACAAACCTACTGATAGCACTGATATTGATTGGTTGCACAACAACTTTAAACTTTAGAAAACTCCAACATGGCTCAAACACTCTTCGCTTATTTTATCTAAAATGAAAATGCTCTTTCAGTTTTCACATTATCTTGTTTAGTTGGAAACTACACATGACAAAAAAATGAAGGTGCAGCAGCACACATCTCCCTTCCACATTTACAGCTGTCATTTGATGGGTCATTATCACAACAGACAAAAAGAGAAGAAATGATTTATGCTAAGAGAAAACCTTTTACCCAATCTGAACCAGGCACAAATGATATGACGCTACAGCTAAAGGTGAAGAGGCAGCAGACTGTAAACACATCACACATATTACATCACAAAACTCATTTTTTTCCATCCATCAAGCAAAGTTCACGACTCGGTTGATAACTGATGGCATAAAGCGCAGACGAAGCAAACATCTAAAAAAAAGGCAGAATTTTGAAATACAGATAAAGAACAGTCACAATCTGACAAGCACAAATGTGTACTGAAAAATGAGGGTCATAAAAGTCTGACAACATAATTTAGGTTGATTTAATGAGGTTCCATTGAACAAAAGGTTGCAAGGTTTTGTGTCATCTACTTTTGGGAACTTTGGAAAGTTAAGTAAAAAGAAGAGTTGTACTTGAATGTTTTCTAAGTCTTAGCGAGGATGAAGCAGTCTTCATTGTTTAACCCATAAAGATGCAAACATCCACTGGCAACCAAAAGCATCTACTGATATAAAATATTCAATAACTGTCGATCCACTAATCCTATCAGTACATGTAAATAATTGGTGTAAAATGCAGTTCGTCATCTTTTCATGGTCATCAGATAAGACCCATTTGGACGTTCAGGGTCTTCGTAGTGAATATGGAAACACCGTCATCTTCTACAACACTGATTCACTAGTAAAACCCATGGAGTTGGATCAGTGACAGTGGATGAACACACTTGGTTTCAGTTGTTCAGTTATTGATAGTTTTGCTGAAAAAGTCAATTTTTCTTCAGTTTTCTTTGTTTTGACAAAATCTTTGAATTTCCTCCGTGTTTCCAGGAATATCTATATGATCAGCTAATTAAATAAGAAAAAATATATGATTTACACTGAAAAATGCAAAATACAGAGGATATAACATTATGATAAATGGTGATAAATCATTTAAGAAAGATTAAATAGAGAAAAAGTTATTTGTCACTTATTTTCTTGAGTAATTGATTAGTTGGTTGGTTATTTTTCACTGTCACACATTTTCAAGGTCAAATTCAAGCAATTTTCAGGTACTTTTAAGGGTCATTTTCAAAGTTTTCCAGCACAAGCCCTTATCACTGGGGTGAAACATATATCTATAGGAATACAATGATTTTTTTTTCCACTTTTTATCACAATGATTTATATTATATTATGCTATAAACATTTAAAATTAACATAACAGCAAAAAGGTTAGAAATTAAAAAGGAGAACACAAAGTTTTATTCAAAAAAAAAAAAAAAAAAAAAAAAGGGAAGCCACTTGGCATTCTACCTGAGAGCATCCGCTAATTTTCCTTTTTGGACATAAAGTTCTATTTTTCAAACTCTATCACTTCTCTGTAAGCAGCTTTGGTTATAATTGCAAGCACTTTCAGGCACTTAAACTAAAACTCAGGCACTTTTCAGACCTGGAAAACACAGCATTGAAATTCAAGTATTTTCAAGCTCCTGAACAAACCCTGCTGTTTTGGCAGTTTGTAGACCAGTGTTTCCTAAAAATCTAAATTGTATGACCACTGAAAGCATTGGAAATTAATTTCAGATTTTACAACTAATCAGTTAGATGTTGTAGCTTTTACAGGTTAAATGACAGCTAAGGTCTGACTAGTTTTCTGTGACTACTTTAACCTGTAGAGTAAACTACGTATAGGATCGTCATATATGCTTAATTGCAACACTGAGCAAAGTCCAAAAAGAACTGCAGTGTTTCCATTGTATACACTTATCCATTTTTCATGTTTGTACAGCCCTGTTATGTACATGGGAGTCACATACATTTTCACTGATGAATTTTCATGGTTTTTTGATGCTTACATTCTGCGTATACATGAAAAACAATATAAATCCAAGTCAAAATGTGTCACAGTAAAAAGTGACATATTATATCTGATGCAGATTTAACCTTATTTAAGTAAAAGCAAACCAAGTCAAAAGTGTTGTTTTCTGACAAATTCAATTGAAAAGAAACAAACCAACTCATACAGATAGTTTAATTTTACCACTTCAAAGGGGGAAACTCATGATGTCTCATGTATAAAAAAACATATCATGTACATGTGTCATGTATAAATATAGGGTCTGTCAGCCAAAACAGATGAGCATGTGAGTATCACAGAACCACCTGTGTTGTGATATTTACTCTAACATTGTATTTTGACTTCACCTTTAACTGAGTAACTTTAGAACACCCTGGTATCAGCCAACTGAGCAAACACTCAAACCTCTGTTCTACTTTTTTTTTTTTGAGACCTTTGAACTTGTCACTCCACCTTAAATGCATAACTGTGACACATTCAGTTACATGAAATCTAATTGCTGTCAAAATCTGGTGAATTTAGTTTATTTCTAAATTAAATGACAGCAGTTGTTCATGGGTTTAGGTTACAGCTTCTGTCATTTTTCCATCATATAAACTCCAGTTTCAAATTCCATGTTGCTCTACTTTCCTGTCAAGGATTTGTCTGATGTCTCCATCATATGGAAGTTTTCACATAACAGCTACTCAGCTTATTTCAGAAATCTACATAAACCACAAATCATATTATCTGACATATGATATTTGGACAGTTTTACAAACTTACTGCTATAATAAAAATAAAAGTCTTCTCAGAGAGATCTTGAACTAGAAAATTAGCTTTTAAATACAGCAAAGGGGTAATAGGACGTGTTAATCCAGCTCATACACGCACCTGCCAATCCATTGACTGAAATGAGCCCTGCAGAGCTGGCAATGCTGACCAGATGGCCGTGATTGTTGGCGATCATGGCAGGAAGGAAGGCCTTGTAAGTCTGAGAAGACACAGTAAAAAAAAGACTATCAAATAAAATGTCCAGACACAAGCAGTCATACAGGGTTTTGACATTTTTTTCAGAAGACAGTTTGAAATTAAACTCATATTTCTGTGATGGTTTAATTGGAACCTAGTGGAGAATTAGCAACTTTTTTTTTTTTTTTTAACTTTAAAGTCTAAAAGGGAAATATGTCACTTTTTTTCATGTTCACTGATAAATGGCTCTTCCTCACAAAATGAATCAATATCATTAAGCTATGATTAGGCTTATACTATAATCATGAAACAGATAAGTAAATCAAATTATAGCAAGAAAAGTTGCATTGCTCATAAATGACAGCATCAAAAACTGCAAACAAGTGGTGCCAGGCACAACAAACCCCACCCCTTGCACATATTGTAGCTTATTTTGGCATCAATCCAGCTGATGTCATCATGTTTATGTGTGTGCTGATGTCATCATATCGATTGCCTCTATATATGTGCCAAGTTTGAAGTAAAGTGAAACAAAATTAAAGTAAATGGGTGAAAAAAAATTATTTTAACTTTGACATACTTTTCCCAAAAATGTAATCACATCTATTCTGGGTCACTGGTGATCTATAAACCCAATTTGGTATGAATTCAACCAGTAGTTTTGCTGTTAGAGTGTTAATTATCAAACAAACAAACAAACCGAACCAAAAACAATACCCCTTACCTTTGGGGGGCGGGGTAATAAACACGTCCCTAAAATATAATAAACGACACTTCACAAACTTAACGTCTTGCATATTACATGCATCTCTTTTAAAAATATAATAAGACCATCAATGCTCTGCTGTTTGTGACTGACCCAGAAGTGGGCCATGGAGTTGACCTCCATCGTCTTTTCAATCAGGGAATCTGGAGCATCCATGAACTTCTTTCCAGTCACGATTCCAGCGTTGTTCACCAGGATACTGATGTCGCCCACCTCTCGCTTCACCTGTACAGGACAAAGACAAATGTCTCTAATGTACAACTCCAGAGCAGAACAAACTGTATGAAAAAAAGCAAAGAAGTGACTTCTAAATTTCTAAATGTGCTTTGATATTTTTCAGTTTTGCAGAAACAACTGAGGTAATGTTTTACCTTCAGTTTATTTCTAAGTATATGATTCCTGTCATTCAACTCTGCCACAAATTCCAAAAAAAGGAGAGTAGCAACAGAAGTTAGAGATTCAAACTAATGATTTGTTACTAATGCAGCCAATGACGGTCCCTCAGTGCAAATATGGACCAAGGATGAATAATTCGTCCTCAAAATGTGAGAGACTCATTAACAGGTTTAACAACAATGATCCTCAAAGATAGATAAGAGCAATTTGTATATTTCAGCATCTACAATTCTAGATGAAAACAAGACCCATGTCATTTCTCTGTAAGAGGACTTTTCCAGTCAAATTAGTTCTGACTCTTAAATTGATCCTTGTAGAAGATTCTTAGAACCTACAACATACGGTAACATATTAATATTACCCCATTGAGCTCCAATACACCTGTACTGTAGTGAAATCTGATATCTTATTGGATAAATGTGTATATCTAAACCTGCTACATAATTTATAACATATTGATTGAAACATAAGTGATCGCCATCTCTCCATAAGTTGAATTATTCATCACATTTGCACATGTACGTAAAGTCCTTGGCCTCCTCCTCCTGCTGCTGCTGCTCCCCAACCTAGATCACTCTAAGATCAGCCAGTACCACTGACCTGAGAGTATGGAAAGTGTGCAGATGAACAGCTGCATCCAAGGCCTTTAACCCCAGAACTAGAGGTCGACCCATATGGGTTTTTCCAAGGCCAATGCCAATTTTTTTTTTTTTAAATTAGGTCAGCTGATGGCCAATATCTACAGCTGATATTTAAGGGCAATATTCAAGGCCGATTTTTTTTTTTTTTTTTTTTAAGCACATTGACCATAAAATACAATTGAAATTCTCAGATAATTAAGATTTTTATGAAGAAATATAAATGAAATTATTAATACATGTACGTATAGAGAACTTCAAGCGCTGCCCACACAGGTGCATGATCACATACCTCATAACACTTTTACTACTGATCAAATATCTGTTTTTGTTTTTTTTGTTTGTTTTTTTTAAATCAAGGCTGATGGCTGATATTGAGAAAAAAAACAAACAAAAAAAAAAAACAATATATCAGTCTACCTCCACCCAAAAAATGCTCATCTTTTTTAAGACAGTACTGTCCTTATTATTGGTACTGAACAAGAGTTTGGTGTCCTTGTGTTGCTGTTGTGTTTTTAATGCTTTTATGTCTTTTGTAGATTTACTAATTCATGATTCAGTCTTTCTGGGTCCACCATCTTCAAATGGATATCTCTGTTCTGCTGAATCGTGGGTTCTTTCGTACCAATCTTTTTACCTGTAACATCAGCGGAGCTGCTAGGTGAGGATACAGTGCTCCAACTAAATTTTGCCAGTTTAACTTGAAAGTCTGACCACCGATCCAGGACTTTATTTTAAGAGACTTTGTGGTGTAAAAATGGAGAGGAAGAGGATGTGGGGCAAACGTGGAGGCATCAGGCTTCATCTGAGGAGACAGCGGTGAACCCAGATCCATCTGCCTCCGTTTATCAGAGGGAACATCCAGTCCCTCAGGAATCAAGTGGACAAAAATATAAGCCTTGAGTACTTTCAGCAAGTTCTATTACGCACTGACGGTTTCTATTACGTTGCAGGTTACACGGTTTTATTATTAGTCTGTACTGTCAGACTTCTTTGCAATTTCCTCTCTGCTGTAAATACAGTATGTATATAGTCTGGATAGTTTATTATTACTCTTGTAAATAACACTAAGTGCAATTGCTAAATTCACTTTTGCAATTGCGTTTTGGCATACTGTTTTTATTCTGACTAAAGGGTAACTTCCGGTTTGGACATAGCTGACTTATTTTGAAGAGTAACTTCCTATCTTGACATCACAAAGAAAAAAAGCCATAGAAAGTTTGACATGGAGTCAATTCATTGTTTTGTATTAGCTGCCCTTCTGAAGAGGCACAAGGTACGTTTGTGCTAAATTTAGAAATGTAACCGAAGATTTTGTGTCTCTCACTGGTTTAATAATTTGTCATTTAAGCTAGCGAGTTTACCTAACGTTTATTGTTAGGTTTCAGTCAAGCTAATCCTCATAGTTGTTTTGCTAATGTGAAATGTAAGTGCTTTGTAATTACACATTTTTCCTGCGTGTTCTTTAGCTCTTATGGTCGATTTAAGGATTTAGTGCCATTTAATCTGAAAATCACCAGTGAAGTGTCATCCTTCATTCAGAGGGGTATGCTAGAACTATTATTGTTTCTCATTTCATAGCGTTTGCTGTTTTGCATGATCTTTATGCATGTACACTTTTTTCTTGCACTCTATTCTGTTGCTGCCTTGACCACTGAATTTCCCCATTGTGGGATCAATAAAGTCTAATCTAATCGAATCTAATCTTTAAGTGAACATCACCACCAACTATGGATACAAATATGTTAACTTGTCCTGTGAAACCTGTTGTAACTTAAGCTGAGCCTTCACGTCTCTCCTGAATTGTTGTATGGGAGAGCGGCTCTAATTATCAATACAGAGAGGGACGGGAGTGCCACAATTATTAAACCTCAATGTAGGGTTTTAAGCATTTGTGTGTTCATCTGATTTCCATGTAAACCACTTCCTAAACACTGAGTATATTAAAGAATCTATTTATTAAGACACTGGACCCTGGAGAGCCCTCCATTTGAGTCTATGTTCATTTTCTTCCGCAACAGTTTGATATTATTTTCAGTTTCCAAGTTTATCTCTGTTTGTCAAATGAAATCCACTTATTTCTTGTGCTACTTTCTAGTTAAGCCTTAAACTCATTTGATGAATAAATCCTCACTGAACACTGAGATTACTGGATTTACACTAGGCACATGTTTTCAACTGGTTTTACAGTCTACTTGGTGTCGCCTTAACCATCAGACAAATGTTTCAGGTTCTGAAGCAGTTTTTTTTTTTTTCAGTGCTCCACTGGTTGACATTGTGTGAAGTCATCATGAATAGGGTTGGTTAACTGGTTTCTAA
>JAPQRP010000011.1:569961-590948 GCA_037367295.1 Apogon hyalosoma
TAAACTTTTGAGCGGCCCCTTGTGGCCAATCTAGAAATGGTAAATCATCCAAAATTGAATCAGTTCTTCCTCTCCATAATATTAATTGATATGGAAAACATGGAATTTCTAAACCAAATATTTTTCAAGTTATCACGTTAAAATGAAGAATATCCATGGCGGCAGAGCCGGAGGGGCCGGCAGCAGTCGGACCAAAAACATAATATCCCCGACACTGCGTTTGGGGATATAATGACTTTGACAGCCCTGCTGTATCTTCAGTGAACATTTGGAGGCTCTTGCCCTTCACTCTGTGCATGAGTGTTGCACTGTGGGAGTTACTGATGTCAGTCAAGGTCAGACTTGTAGCTTCATGTGCCAAGATCACCAGCAACAGCAAAAACAAAGGCAAGAAATATGGAAACAAGAAACGAATCCTTTAGACAAATTAGATTCAATATTGGGGTCACTGTTGCTTAAAGCAGATTGGCTGCAAGTGCATTTTTCATGTTTGTTGTGGCTGCGGTAGATGGGATTCAATGTTGTTTTTAAAGATAATCATAAGTGTTATGAAAGTTTAAAATTCATCACTGCTATCTCAAATACCTGAGTGTGTGTGTGTGTGTGTGTGTGTGGTTTTGGATGTTCCTCATGCCATTTTTTTCTCATTTCAAAATACATTTTCCTGAAAACATAAGTAATTACCTACCCAAAAATATAAGTTTGGTGTAGATTATTGCAATTAACCTTCCCTTGACTTTGCCCACAAACCAGCACAAACGAATGTTACGGAGCCATGTGCAACCCTACATGATCTCAAAAGTAGGATCCCTGACTGGCTAACAAGCATGTGTGATAGACTTACTGGTACAACGCTCCTCTGGATGGTCTGAGTCTGTTGTGGACTCTGTTGGTGGAGGAGCCTAGAGCTGCTCTGAGAGCTGGAGGTGTCAGCCAGAGAGAACGTGTAGCCAGTTCCAGCCCTCTTTCTTCTCTTGAACCTACAACCAAAACGCAGAACTATCGACATGTACTAACACTGTTGGTAAGGTCAAAGGATAGCAAAAAAAAAAAGAAAAAAAAAAAAAGCACAGTTACCTGTCCAGTTTTTGGCTGCTTCCATACACTGACTCTGCTTTGGAGAGAATTGAACAAAGTGGGAACAAAATCGGAATTTTGTGGATCCATACATGCCTCCCCTGTCAGCAGAGGGGGCAAAAGTACTCACATTCTGTATTTAAGTACAAGTATAGTTACTCGTGAAAAAATACTCTGGTAAAAGTAGAAGTACTGATTCACCTCCTTTACTGAAGTAAAAGTAAAAAAAGTACAACCTCTCAATTATAAAAGTAAAACTGCATTTTTGCTATGAATGAAACAATACTTATTCAACCAGGGTCAAATCCTAAAAGTTTCCAATTCCACAGTGAATAGTACTGAGCAGAAGTTCCAGGTATTAAAATTAACAAGAAATGGAAGGAAACAAGGGGCTGCTCTCCTCAGTTTTTCCGCCTGTTCAAGAACACTTGGGGTCGGTCAGGGCTGCTGGCTCTGCCTGGCCTCCACCACAGCATTCCTCATAGTCCGGACTATTTGTATTGCTTTTCCGTTCGGACTAAATGTGCCTTTAGTTTCACCTTAGACTCCTCCTTCTTCCAGCCCGTGGGACGAAACACAACAAAGTACACAAAGCAGACGGGAAATAAGCACAGTGGGAGCATTAGCTAACCGACCCACGAACAATTGGGTTTGTTGACATGCTAACGTTAGCTTACACGCTAATGTTGCTAATGTTGCTAATGTCACTCCTGACTCCGTTCTCAGATTAATTAGTAGAATCTTATCTGCTCCCCCCACATCACCCTTGTCTCCCACATCTTTTAATTGGTGGCTCTAAGTTCTGTGAAGTTCAAATCCCTAACAAAACAATCCGGAAAATCTATAACAACAGCACTTACCCTTTAGTATCTTACAGGAACTCAATTTCACAAATATTCTCTCAGCCTACTACACTATACACTTAATACGATCCAAATATCTAAAATATCTAAAATATCCCATGAATCCAAAAGCCAAAGAAATTCACTTTAAGATATTAAATGGTGTGTTTCCATCTGGGGGATTGTTGTGTCAGCGATTTGCTTTTGAAAATAACCCGTGTGTGTTTTGTGATGGTATTGAGACTTGTGATCGTTTGTTTTTTCACTGTAAATTTCCTGAGGTTCTGTGGTTTGATAAACATGACTGGCTTCATACGAGGATTCACCTGGAACCCTTTTCTTCTGCTGAAGACGCCATGTTCGGACAGATCACGGACAATAATGAAAAGGACTTTCTGATAAACAACATTCTAATTCTTGCCAAATTTCATGTACACAAATGCAAAAGTGAGTTAAAAACAAGACCCAGATTTTATGTTTTTCACAGTGAGTTTCTTCATTTTGTAAAAGCTCTGAATCTCTTCAGAAAGAAAAATGCCTGCAAACTTTTGAATTTGATTGAAAAATGTGACTTACAAAAAAAGCCCTAGCCTCAATTTAACTTTATTATTATTATTATTATTATTATCTCTTCTATGCCCTTTGTACCCCCTCCTACTCTGATATGTTAAAGAATGAACACCATGTTTGTTTTGTACGGAGCCCGTGTGGTGACGTGAAGAAAAAAAAAAAAAACCAAACATGAATTATTAAACGTGCAAACGAAATTATAAAACGTGTGCACGAATTATTAAACGTGTGCACAAAATAATACAACGTGCGCACAAATTCATAATTCATAATTGTGCTCACGAATTCATACTTCGTGAGCACGTTTTATTATTTTGTGCACACGTTTAATAATTCATAGGCACGTTTTATTATTTCATGTGCACGTTTAACAATTAATGCACACGCACGTGTTTTTTTTTTTTCACGTCACCACACATGCTCCATAGTTTTGTACATTGAACTCGATAAAAAAAAAAAAAAATAATAATAATAATCATGTCTGCCACCACATTGCGTGCGCAACTGCAGTCACGTAGCCCGGGACAAAAAAATGGCACCCGCCGACCCACTTCCTCTGTGAACATTTGCACACGAATACGGGTTGTGGTGTACGAGCCTGACCTCTTCACCCTCGCTTCCACCGCAGGATCAGACTCATTACCATACTACCTACACTATTACCTGCATCCGCAAAAAAAAAAATTATCTGCATGCATCATTCACAGAGGCTCAAATGAAAGACAGTGCTCAAAACTACAATGTACATGAAAATGATTAGCATTACATTAAAAACACATTGACCCAAAAATCAAACAAATACATTAATCCTTGCCCCCAAAAAATAACAAAATACAATATCGCTTCCACTACCACAATGCATTGTGGGTAATCCATTGTCAGCTGATGTAATGTGCTAATGAGTGTCTAACCAGAAGTGAGTTGAAAATTATTGTTCTAGAGTTAAAGGAGGCCAAACTTCTGTAACTTGTCGTTTGTAATATCCCACTCATCCTATAAGCATTTTGTTGAGTTTTGAGTTTGCTAACATGGAGTTTTTAATAAGCTAATAATAAGCTAAGCTCTGTCCTAGTCTCTTCACCTCAGGTGGAGGGGCCGTAGGCGCCAATCTCTCTAACAAATCAAGTTCATTGACTTTCAAACAAGGTAAGAAAGGGAACATTTAAGGAGCATGGCATAGCACCTTGGATTATTCGAAGTAATGATGTTGGAATCGCTTTACAGATTTGAACATATTCTTTTCTTGTGCTATTTATATTGTATTTCCTGGAGAATTCTTCATATGTTTAGTAACAGTATAATCAGTCACCTTATGTATGCTGATGATTTGGCCATTTTTTCCCCCTAGCAGCGCTGGGTTTCAGCAGCTGCTGAATATATGTTCTGATTATGGTCTAACATATGATGTGCAATACAATGGTACAAAGAGTACAGTTTTGATATGCAGAAGAAAAAGGGACAAGGACCTAAACTTTCCTAATTTTTCCATCAGGACAGATGCTGAGTGTGAGCACCAGAATAAAGTATTTAGGTCACTTTATGGTGGATCAAATGTTCGATGATGATGATGATGATGATATATACAGGCAGTGTCAGATGTTTTATGCCCAGGCCAATGAGTTGGCAAGAAAATTCTCAATGTGTACAGAAAGTGTTAAGAAAAATCTCTTCAGAGCATATTGTTCTCCTCTTTATACTGCCCCCTTGTGGGCCAGGTTTAAACCACAAATTAACCATTATTAAACCATTTAGCTATATAAAAAAAACCGACTTTCTGTTTATAGTAATGAATCTGTTGCATAGCACAGACATGCAGGAGAGAGCCGTAGGAATCAAGATTTAAGAAAAAAAAAAAAAGGATAAGAGCCCCTTTGGTGACATGTGAGGAAAAAAAACAGTAACGCATAGCCACAAGATAAAGTAACACGTGGTCATGAGATAATTAACACGTGGCCACGAGATAAGTAACGTGTGGCCATGAGTTACTAATGCGTGGCCACGAGCTGGTAATGCATGCTGCGTGGCCATTACTTTAATTGAAGTATGTATGTCGCAGTAGTTCATACCAAGAGGAAAATAAAATGAAATCAGGTGTTCCATTTTGGTTAGCGCATCAAATCAGTGTGGTACACTATACAGCAGTCTCGTAGGTGACTTGTCTTGAGGTCATGCATTAGTAGTAACTTTAGGCCACGAGATAAGTAACTCGTGGCCACACATTTTTTTTTCTCACATCAAAGGGGCTCCGTAGAATAATGAAATAATGGAGAGTCCCGATTTTCCCCTTTCCTGACCAAGGATGGCAAACACCAGATTATCTTATGTTTCATAAGATTGTCTTATAAGATCCGACACCCGGCCGACAATCATAAATATTAAACTTGTTTAATATATACGACGAAAAATCTTCGTGTGTGGGGAAAGCCGACAACTCTGGAGCAGAGTCCTGCACAGGTTCACTTTTCTACATCCACAACTGTCCGTACCCGCGTACATTAGACCCACGACCTGACCCGACCCCTGATTAAACACATTGTCTACACAGTAACTCACTTTTATTTTTGCCTAAAATGCACACCATCATTAAATCTCTAATATGTGCTGCTCAGTGACATCTTTTGCCAGATGTAAACGGACGTGAAGCTCACTTCAAATTGAAACAAACCGGATGTGGATCATCACGTTCAGATTAGATGATCATCATCATTACATGTTCTGCAAATTATTTCCATCCACGACTTTTTTTGGTTACCTGTCCCCACATGTTTTTGTGGGTCACCCGACTGTTTTATTTTGTTTTTTTTTTTTTTGGGGGGGGGTTACCCGAACCCAACCTGCCCCAACCTGATTCAGGACCCTGTTCGTGAGCCATGCTATGTTTCTTCTCCTTCGTTTTTTTGTTAGATCACGTTTGGTCACACAAGATTTCTGGCTTGGAGGACTAGATTCTAGATCTGGGGTGGGACAGAATTGTTATGTGTGTGGTGTGTTGAGATTATCGGAGCACATCACACACAGAACAATCAAAACTGTTCAGTGCCTGAGTTTTTGTCTTCATGTGTGGGGTCTGTAACAGATAAAACATCTCTTTTAAGATTTAGAAAATCCTTATGTGTGTACCCCGCTTTAAGCGGGGTACACACATAAAGATAATTGGGCTTTGTCCCAATTTCCCCCTGTCCCGACCAAGAACGGCAAATGCTAGAATATTTTATGACTTATAACATTATCCTGTCATCTGAGGTGTGTTAAAGAGTGAATTTGTTCTGATAATAGGCTCCAAAACAGGTCGGGGCCGACAATCGTAAATATTAAACTTGTTCAATGTTTACGACCAAAAATCTTCATGTCTGTGGGGAAAGCCGACGACTCCCAAATTATGACTTCGTGAATTGTGACATGGAACAGAATGTAGCCAATCAAGAAGTGAGCTGACTGAGGAACAAGGAAGCAGGCGTAAATAAAAACAAGAATGGCTGACCTGAAACATAAAGGTCAGTGGACCTCAGAAGTGGAGGACCAGCTCATGGAGCTGTGGGAAGCCTGAGAATGTCTATTCAACATCTCCACCAAGTTGTACCACAACTGAAACAACATGTTACGTGTTGTGTTGTCCAGTTGTTGCTATGTTTCTTCTTCGTTGTTGTTAGATCACGTTTGATCATGCGAGGTTTCTAGCTTGGAGGACTAGATTCTAGAATGGTGGTGGGACAGAATCATTACGTATGTGGTGTGCTGTGTTGAGATTATCGGAGCACAACGCACATAGTACGATCAGAACTGTTCAACTGTTGCCTGACTTTTTATCTTCATGTGTGGGGTCTGTAACAGATAAAAAAATCTCTTCAGATTTGGAAAATCTTTTTTATGTGTACCCTGCTTTATAATACTCACAGAGAAGCTGAAATTGATTGCATTCTTCCACTAGTGATCCCCTCTGTTGGTTATCAAGGGCTAAGAAATCTAACCAAATCTGTCCTAGTTATCGTGTTCATACCAAAGATATCCGGCGGTGGTGGATCTGGCTGATCTGGGTAAAACCATTATATCCCTAATGCCATAGAAAATTCATGTCATTGTCTTGATTAATATTAATTTTGTATTGTGAATGTTACAGGCACAAATTACCCAACAACTGTTTTTTCTTTGGGTTAGGAGTTTGGCCACAGGTAATTTAGGAGTATCAGGTTCACCTGCCATGGTTCCCTCACCTGGCTGTAATTAGTCAGGTAGGCTTTAAAAGGAGCTGCAGCTCAGCAGCTCAGTTGGCTCTGAAATGCCCAGAAAACAACATCCCCTTGGTTGGCCTTCCCCAACTTAGTGGGTGACTGAGAATGAAATTCTCAGTCCCTTTTAGAACCTCTGTAAAAAGGCTCTACTTTGGTTTTACCTCTTTCCCTTTGTTTTGTGCAGTTTTTGTTTGTTTCCCCACTTGTGACCTGGTGCATGTTTTGTTGGATTTTGTTTTTGGGGGAAATGTAACGAAGAATATTGCTTCGGTTTTAAGATCACATTCCCCCAATGACTTGAAATGTTTGTTTCAGTTTCTGTTAATATTAAACTAACAATAAAATTTGCCTTCAAAGACTGTGGGACAAGACTGAGGTTTTTTGACGACGCACAGGCTGAGTCTTAAATGTTGGTACGATCAGATTTAATGTATCAGAACACAAGGTGTAAAATAAACAAGTATTGGAATGAACATGCGCGCACACACAAGCCCACTTCAGTAAAACCATATACATAGAGGAAACTATATATGCAAGCACAAAATATATGCATTAAATGCAATATATACAGGCAAAACAATTTACTTATTTTGCTGCTCTGTTCTGCCAACCACTCTTCAAGAGATTTGCCATTTGAGGAATGTGAGCAGAATGTTGCACTGGCATGACGACTATGCCCAAACTCCTTTGTTTTGGGCTGCCCACACTGGCTACAGGTACACTCCTGATCAAAATTTTAAGAACAGTCAGAAAACTTGCAAGAGTTCAAATTTTACACTGCTGGATCTTAAAAAGGTTCTAAATAGTTTCAAAATGCAAAAAGAACAAATGGGAGTGAGACAAAAAAAATTTGAGTAAGCAGTTTTACTGCAAACAACAATTAAACCGGAATAGACAGTTCATCAGCCGATCAAGAGCTGAAGACCACAGCCTTTAAAAGCCAAAATCTGCACAAAAATGTGGATTCAATGTCCTACTGATTTGGAGGGAGAACAAATTCATGCTGTAGGTCAGATGTTGAAGGAAGGAGCTCCAGTTTTTCCTTCGGGGTGGAAGCTGGTCAGGTGCCACAGGAATGGTGTTTTCTGGAGCTAGACCCTGAAAAAGGACACTCCTCTCCTGACTCTTCTGCTCTTTGTTGAAACCTGAGAGAAAATCAGTTGTGTTAGATATGTATATTCATTAGAGAATTTTTCAGTCAATTGGAGGTAAATAATGTGCATGACCTACCATTGAATGAGTGTCCACTGATTTAGCTCAAAGAGCTGGATCATTGTCTCAGCCATCACCCTTGGACTGTAGAGCACTAATTCCCAGATGTGGTGGTAGTCACTGAAAATTTTGGACCATTTGGGGGTGGAAACTCCAACCTTCTTGGTTGTCATCTTGTGCAGAGTGCACAGCCTTGTGTACATGGCCTCAACCAAGCGGCTGGTGCTGGGCCACTGAGCTGGCCCCCCAGGATGGCCTATCAAGCAGCGCTTGACGCTTTCCACAACCGGTGTGACTCCAGACTGCTTAGGAGCCTTAAAACGGCCAGATGTGAGTTGTGGCTGATGGCGAGGCTGATAGTCGACCCGCTCCTTGTTGCCTTCAGGGGGGGCTGTTCACAACTGGATGATCTTGGTCACCTGCAGCTCGGTGAGGTACGAAGCCTCACGGAGACCCACGAAGTACGCTGCCAGATCCTGGACTTTGTCCCACCCGGCAATTCCATCTGGTCCAATGACTGCTCCCTAATAAATAAATTAATTAATAGTAATATATGTGAAATAAAGTGACATTGAAATTGGATTGAAATAGGCATTAAAGTGTCTTACCTGAGCCACGTCAGACTCAGAGGTGTCAGGCAGCGCTGAAGGGGCAGTGGCAGGATGTTGTCCTCCATCACGTGATGTGGACGGCAGATCAGCCAGTGATGCAGGGGTCTGCGGTGGAGGTGCCTGAGGACTTGCTACTAACAATGAGGGCCTGTTCTCCGGATCACAGCAGAGGTCATCATCATAGAGAACAGGAACTGTGATGTCTTCCGCGGTCTTTTCTTCAAACCCCTTATCGTCTATGTCCTAATCACTTACCTCCTCCACCAGCCTGTCCTCCTCCTCTGGGTTCTGGAGCACCGAAGTCAGTGTTTTGCCAGTCTGGTTGTACAAGTACTCCATACCCAGCAATTCACCAACAAAAACAAAACAGAAAAAAGAAAGTATTCTTAATATTTTATACATAATACAGTAAAGGTTAAATTGATTAATGAATATTGTTATTAAAGATTAAATTAATGAAGTTATTCTTTCTCATGTTGAATGAGTGATCATTTCTTGCCTGCAGGTGGAGGTGCTGGCTGATGTTCCCTGGTACACACCGCAGATGATCGTCTTTTCAAGACATATGCCTTGAAAACAGCCGTGTTGGTGTTGGGCCAGGCATCTGCCTTAAGCAGGTACTTGATGAGGGCCTGGGCCTCCTTGCTCTGGTCCTCATAAACCTCCTTCATAGAGCAGCCCTGGAATTCTCCAAACTCCACCATCAAACAGCCCTGGTCTCCAGTTTCCCGTGCTTTAGCCTGCATTTCCACCTTCTTTCTAAACTTCTCCAGTTCCTCTGTCATCTCTCTGATACGAGAGGTGTACTGCACCAAGAGCTGTTTATTGGCTGACAGAGGGGTTGTCTGTTCTCTTTCTTTTGAAATGCTATGCACTAAATATAGTGCATAGCCAAGATTGTTCTCCAGGAGCCATCGAAATCTCTGGCCCTGGTACATACCAAACTGTAGTTTGCAGTGTGCTAGAACTAAAAACTGGTCAGTGGGGTCACCACCATTGGTGGTGACAAAACTACTGGCCTCCAAAGGAAGTTCCAAAGGAACTAAGATCCTGCCAGAGACAGGAACATTTTTTGTGACCCTGTGTGGCACATTTTTTCAGAGAAGTCTTTTACTGAATTTAATCTAGTGCAGAGACTGGTAGAACATCAACAGCATCTTCTGACTGAAACTGAAAGACCACAGCTTGTAAACACACACTGTAAACTTTGGAAACAATATGCTGATGATGGTTCTGCACACAGTGCTTGTGCTTGGATCTTGACATGCTGGCCAGTATTTCCCAGGCACTTTCTCTCACAGGGGAATTAGCTCAAATGGTAGAGCGCTCGCTTTGCATGTGAGAGGTAGTGGGATCGATGCCCGCATTCTCCACGAGGCTTTCCTCATATTAAGATTATTGAACTGTTTTCAGTGGTGTAGTCCACTCCTAGTAAATGACTGAAGCTAGTCAAATGTGAGACTGCAAAGTTCCAAATGCTGATTTATTACACATGTGACCATATCCTGGACTTGGAATCAAGCGTCCCTGGAAGGATTTACATTTCATGGCCTCTGTGAATTCATAGTGCCTTTTCAAAACAATTTTTCACAATGACAATGGACGGTGCCATCCCATTGCCGGTGCTCAAATGTCTCTGATTAACTGCCTCTGCCAGATTTCAAAGGACATTCAGAAGTTAAGTTTGACTGTGTCACACCCACAAAATGTCCTCCTTCGAGCCGGATTTGAACCAGCGACCTAAGGATGCCTTTGTTTCTCTCTACAGTCCTCCGCTCTACCAACTGAGCTATCGAAGGGTGAGGACCTATCCCCTTTTGCCAGAGATGTGAGCCACTGGCAGAGTCCAGTCCTCACATATGAGCTTGGCCTCTTAAAAGTGACTGCGATCATTCAGTCTTTAATTCTGAACCTAAGCTCCTGTGTTACTCGTCAAAGTTGAGAGTCTGCACAGTTCTACATATTCATTTATTGTGCATGTGACCATACCTTGGCCATGAACTCAAGCAACCCTGGAAATCTTCAAATTTCATGACACTGTGGTATCTTTTAAATACTGTTTGTGTAAATGTGAAATAAACCTTTATTCTCAGAAACTTTGAAGTACACATATCTTATTAACTTTCCCTTTTCAGGCACATGAAGCCTGGACCCACAGATAAACAGTTTTATTTTCTTCTTTATAAGCCACCCAGCTTTTACTACTTGGCTAGTCCTAATCATAATATGCTTTTTTATTGTTTAATTGTCATTGTAATAATATACGATACATATTGTAGTGACTCCAGACTAATCTGCCAAAACCCAGTATTTATCTGTGGATTTATTGAAATTCAGTGTAACTGTCACCCAACTGAGCTCTTTCAGTCAGAGTGATTTCTTGAACCTGGTTTACACTTTTAAGACACAACAGAAAAAGCTGCCTACACCTTTACCTCTAAGGCAGACTTCAAGGTCCAGTTTTAAGCATTTATGCTTCTGATGGATCGTGTTTATCACTTTAAGTTCTTTAAGACTGTTTGTAGGCCATTAAGTCCATACTCTGGGCACTAAAATGTTTTGACAAGGAGCAACTCGGCTTATTTGTCAAATTTGAGGCTTTATCTACCTGTCTGCTAATATCAAAGAAGTAAGCTGCCTTAAATCTTCATAGTATCTTTCATGAGATCCTGTCTTCTACGTATGCTGTGTATTTTAACCTGACCTCATGACAGCTGGAGCACGCTGTTTCTGGAGCCATACGCAATATTTACTGTCAGATCCATTTTTTCACAACTTTTTTGTACACTTTATTTCAATTTTTACCTTCTGCATTTTTTATTCCCTCAGTAAAATTGGTTTTAGGAAAAGCTCAGTAAATCTTAAGTGGCGTAAATGCTGATAAATGCTGTCTGACTCCAAGGTAAAGCAGAATAAATATTATAATCATGGCATTCATTTACATAGATGTTGGAATTTTTAGGTGAATAGTAGATTTGTAAATGTCCCCAGTCACTGCACAGCACTCCTGTCTGCTTCTCCAAATCCCCTTTTTTTCCACAAAATAGGGGTTTTATTCTAGCATTCTTGCCATTTTTCTGGACTTTAGACACAACACCAACAGTTGTCACTTCCAGAAGTTCTCTGATGACTCAGCTATTGTTGCCTGCAACAACGTTTTTCAATTCTACTCTGTTGTAAATATGCAAATAGGTTTTTTTTTTTACACTCTCTTTATGTATTTACACTTTTTCTTGCGCTTTATTCCGTGGCTGCTTTGACCACTGATTTTCCCCATTGTGGGATCAATAGAGTCTAAACTAATCTAATATGTGTGAACCCTTTACACTGAAATCAGTCATAATCCACTTATATTTGTAATGATTACACCACTGAAATGAGGCTGGCTTTTGACAGCGTTACTAAGTATTTATCAATTTTTTTTCCAGTCATCTTTGTTTTTGATGATAGCCAATACAACAGATTGAAAAACAGACTGAACAACAGGTAAACGAGAAAATATCAGCAACACCGACCTTTAACTCCCTATTGACTTTTGGTCAATCCTCTTGACTTTTTTTTTTTTTTTTTTTTTTTTTTTTTTAATGGCTAGCATTTGAGAAAAAAACTGTTCCTCTTCATCTAGGAATACAATTTGTATTCAAACCTTTATTTACCAAGGAAAGCTACACAACAGGTGTTAACTCGCTAAAATTATTTATTGATTGATTTACTTATCGGTTATTTTTCATGTTTTCTAATAAAGAATGGGGGTGTTTGTATTTCCTGGGTTATTTATTTATGTAGTTTCAATCTGTAGGACATGTGATCCCAGGACATACTAGTTAATATCAACACTGACACTAACTACAGCTTAATACTTAATATTAATACTTAAAAAAAAAAGTGAACCAACCCGTTTAGGACTGTGGTATGTTCCATATAAATTTCCGCAGGTTTTCTGTCTAATTAAGTGATATATATGGATGGTAGATCTTGTGTGTTTTTTAGTTCCATTATAATAACATAATCATTATTATTTTTATTTATTTCTTTTGCTGCTTTTTAGTCCAGCAGCCTAAAACAGGGTCAGATGGATGGTTGTTGTTGGTAACGGTTGTTGTGCATCATCCGTTCGTTGTCTGCAAACGATTTTTCTAGAGTCTTCTTCTACAAAACCGTCAGTCGGAATGACTTGATATTTGTTGCGGAGCAGCTTTGGGGTAAGCTCTGCCAAGTTTGTTCAAATTGAGAAATACTGATTTTTGAAATTTTTATGAATTTTTGAAATTTTACAAATCCCCATTGGTTTATAATGGGACAAATTTCAAAGTGCTATAACTTGAAAACAGTTGACAATACTGATACAATTGCTACTGGCAATAGATAGGAAGTCATATTTGGGCTTTCACTTGGTGCCATGACCTTTGACCTTGACTGACCTCGAATGTCAAACCCAAGGTCATCTATGTCCAGATTTCTAGAAATTTCTTCCCCAAAATTCATAGCAGAGGTTTCGTGGGGCAAGGTTTACCAAGTTTGTTCAAATAATTGAGAAATATTTATTTATTTGTTTTTTTTTTATGACTTTTTGACATTTTAAAACTTTCAAAGTGATAGAACTTCAAAACAGTTGAAGATATTGATATAATAATTACTGTTGGCAGTAGATAGGTCACATACAGGCTTTCATCTGGTGCCATGACCTTTCACCTTGAGTGACCTTGAAAGGTCAAACAAATGTCAATTAATGTCTTCAAACATGCCGTTGGACTACAGGACCCTTGAGCCAATGTTTTAACAGTGTACGTTTTGTAGAATCATACAAACGGCCAAGACACTCGATCAACATATTGTTTTAATAAATAATATCATCATGGAAACCAATAAAACAGACCAAAAAGTCAGCCAAAAAGTGATTTGTTAACATCTGATCGATATACTGTATGTTTATCTTTTTATCATTACAAGACCAGTTGGACCAATGAAGTAGGCAGCAGCACGTCATACAAAGCAAGATGATGCAATGTTATTAGCTGAAGTTGTGAGGAGTTGTTTTGAACACTAACAAGTCCAGACTACAAGGTGATCAGTTGCAAAGAGGTGGAGTAACGAGGCAGAAAGGGGTCGTAACCATGGCGTCCTAGTCCATGAAGCCCCCGTACCTCTTCTGTAACTCGCTGCCGTTCTCCCATGCACGTTTCAACATGCCTCCTCCCACACTCTTGCTGTTGTCCACCAGCCACTCAGGCCTGCCCACGCGCCTCATGAACCCTCCATAGCGCTTCTTCAGCCCACGCCCCAACACCGCCTCCAGCAGGTCGCTCTGAGCTTCTCCTCCAGCCCGACGCATGAAGCCTCCATACCGCTTCACCGCCTCGCCTCCGTCAGCGCCGTGCTCAGTTGCTGCGTTCAGGATCTTTAGGATCTCCAGCCGTACGTTCTCTTCCTCGTCCTGGTTTCCCGGTTCCTCTAGCGCTCCCTCTGGGGATGAGGAGCGGCGTGACATGAAGCCCCCATAGCGCTTCATGAATCCACCGTACTTCTTAGCCAGCTGGTGTTCCGGTGACGCTGCCTCCTCATCGTTAGCGCCTGCTGCTTCCTGTTCCTGCAGTTGACGGGAGTCATCGTCCAGGGGGATGTGGTTGTCCTCCTCCAGGAGGATGTCTCTGCAGAGGCGGAGCTTCTGACTGTCCAATCCGCCGTCACACTCCAGGGAACATGTCTAGAAAAAAAAATCATGCCCATCAGTTTCATGAGAATCATTAACCCTTTATTAGATTTAGATAGATAGATTTAGATAGATACTTTATTAATCCCAGCTATTTATGCTAATTTCTACATGTATTACAAGACTGACCACAACAGTTACAGTGAGAACAGTGAGGCAACAATCTCAGGTTAGGTGTGGTCTACAGTCTACAATTATGTGTTAACTCTTCCTGCATTACATCACAGAACATATTAGAGTTCCTAATACAATCAATTCAGTTTGCAGTCATTTAATGTAGTTGAACATTAATGGGATTTCTGTTGGACACAGTTGATGCATGCCATTTTTTCCATGAGGGTCTTTCTCTACACCCGACCAAGTGCAATCAGTGTACAAACCCAACCAAACTACACAAATTACATACAAGGCATGCCCTCAATGATCACTGAGATTTAAATGCATCCTGTTTTGTTTTTGTTTTTTTTTTGCCATGTGCATCTTTCAATCAAAATAAAAACAGAAAATGTTAACTGCTGCACAACATTGATGCTCCACTTCCATTATTACCATTTACAGCAAAAGCCCAAAATGTGTACACGGTAACACTGAACTTAAAAAAGTTCAGTTCATAATAAATGAACTGTTAGTTTATTTCACATGAGTTAAAGGGGTCATATTTTGCTAAAACCCACTTTTATTAGTCTTTGGTTCATTTATTTGTGTATTTGGACCCTAATAGTTCATACAATTTGAATTTGAACCCTCCAGGTGCTGCAAAGCTATCTTTAGATTCATTTTGGCAAAAATCGAGTGGATTTCTACAACCTGTTTTAATTCCTGCTTAATTTGTTATGTTTTATAACTAGTTACATCATGACATTTACACATGTAAGGTCGAGACTTCTGACAAACATTGCTCTGAGTACGACATAATTGTTTATGAGCAGCAGCGGTTGTAGTAAAAATTGAAAATACGTCCAAACTTCGAGCCAATTACCTAAAATGTTCAGTTGTTGGTTGTATTAACGAACACAACTGGCTGAATGGGACAGAAAGCACGGTTAACAACCTGGAGGGGGTGGGGCGTAAAGTGGCTCATTTGCATTTAAAGGGCCAGCAACAATAAAACTACCTTTCTGGTGTCATTAGTCAGAAATAGTGTTGAAGATGGACCTGTGGAGTTGAATTAATGAAAAATTCAGACCCAAACAGAGCATTTACAGTTTATGTAGACCACAGGGAAATGTTTAAAAATGCATAATTCCATTTAAAAAAGCCAAATATTACTCCTTTAATTCTAGTGAACCAGCAGGAAGTCACATCACAAATGTTAATTTAATAAAGTGGACATCATTGACCGGTGAGCAACTGGAAAATTGATTGTATTGTGTATTAGTCAATGTAACTGTATGTATGCAAGTCAATGGAAACCAGAAGGCATTGTCCCTGTCCATGTTGTGTCCATTGTTCTCCGAGTCAGAACCACAGACAAAGACAAAAACATCAAATGAGGGAGCGGAGAGAGAACTGAGCAGATGGTTTGGGAAAACTAAACAGCTCAGTTTATCTGCGACATCCCTCATGTGCTCCTTTAACAACCTAGAAAAACACGTTTCCCAGAAAACCATATGTCGCCGCCTGCTTCCCAGCCCCTGACTACTTATGCATCTAATGGAAGCCTCCACATCCAACTCTGCAGCTGCCTATAAACTCCAGAGGCAGAAGGATAATCAGACTAAAGGCATCTCTGTGGCTCCGGGGGATACATATCGACTGAATACCCCCCCCCTCATATGTGTCAATAGATTTCAGTAGTTTGAGCCATTGGAAATTCCACTTTGATTGCACATGGAGGGGATTCTTGCTGAGCTTTCACCGCTGCTGGCTTATGACGACAGAATTAATGGACAGGAAAATTGAATTGAAGACGTATTGACACTTGAGGGGATGAAACGATGGCGACATCAGCGCCCTCTAGTGGTCTGGGTGGGAAGCGTAAAAGTAGGTCATGTAGGTTAACAATTACAGTCTGAGGGAAAGTCTGAATTATGTTTTTAACAACACATTTCATGTTAAAATCTGTTTTGTTTTGTTTTTTTCTGCTATTAGACACACTTTAACTGTTTAACTGAGAACGTTAGTTGTATTTTTTTGGAGAAATATATTTTGGAGGATGTTTTTTTCCACTGTTACAAAGATGTAGAATAATGAATCTATTTAATTTACTTAAACCTTCTATGTTTAAAGGCATGTGTCTGGATATCATTCGATCAAAAACATGAATTACAAAATGTAAGCGGGAGAATCATTTCATGATGATGACGGTAATGATGCAAATTCTGCAAATATTCAAAACCGAGCAACATCTAACATGTAGGAAACTTGTACAGAAAGAGACAAAAGGATGAAAATGGATGATTCAGAGAGAAGACGATGGAGGAGAAACAAGTGGAGGATACAAAGAAGTGGACAAGGCAGGAGAGGAGAAGGATATAGAAAAGAAAAGCAACCCATGAAGAGGGAGATCTATGTAAATGAGTGCAAGAAGGGCAGTGACGTGGATGCTTCAAACGTTTGAGCTCAACAGAACCGATTTGGTATAATGACGGCTATCTAATAACTGAAAATGCAGCAAAATGGAAAAGGAGACGCGCAACGGAAGGATATCAGCCATTATTCTGATTGGAAAATAGAATGGACGCGTGAACAAAAGGGAAGAAGAGCAAGAATGACAAGGATATAACTGAAAGAAAGAGCAGGGGTAATAATTAATATTGGTCCAGTCACTACATGCATGTCTTTCTGAATTTATCATTTACATTTTTATTAACAAGGAGAAACCAGATGTCTGCGTGATATTAACAAACTGAGACTCCAGTTTCCAGACTTCTGCTTCTATAAATTCAGTTTAGTTCAAGTGTCGCATACGATCTGAAGTAGGCCAGACCGGTAAAATAAGAACATGATAACCTACAAGTAATGACAACTCCAAACTTTTCTTTTTGTTTTAGGGTGAAGAAAAAGTAAAAATACATTATGAAAATGTTTACGTGTACAAACTATCCTTTAAAAAAATGTGAATAACATGAACATCCATGAATAACCTGAAATGTCTTAAGAAAATATGTGCAATTTTAACAATATTATGTTGTAGCTTATCATTTACACATGTGCGTTACAGCAGATCACAGTGGATCTACAAATACACAAAAACATTATTATAGACAGAATATTGTTAAAATTGTATTTATTTTTCTTAAGGCATTTCAGGTTGTACAGTAGAGGTAGACTGATATATAGATCTTAATTTCTTTTAAAAAGCCGATATTTGATAAGTAGTACAAATGTTATAAGATATTTGATCAGCACTTGAAGTTCGAGCAATTTTAAAAAAAGTATCAATCAAACCAGTCAATCAATCAAATTTTATTTATATAGCGTCAAATCATAACAAAAGTTATCTCATGGCACCACATATAGAGCTGGTCGCAACCAGACTCTCAAGCCAAGTGTACTATCTGTACAGGAATTAGTAATTTAATTTATATTGCTGCATAAAATCATAATTATCTGAGTGCTTCAATTGTATTTTATGGTTAATGTGCTTACAAAAAAAAAAAAAAATCTGCATTAAATATCGGCCTCAAAAATCAGCTGTAGATATTGGTCGTCGGCTGACTAAATTTTTAAAAATCTGTATCGGCCTTAGAAAAACCCATATCAGTCGACTTCTATTGTACAGGGTCATTTGTGAAAGGATATTTTATGAATGTCAACATTTTCATGTAATTTAACTTTTTTTCTGCTAAATCAAAGAAACATTTAGATTTGTCATCATTTATAGTTTATTATGATAGTATTTTACTGGTCTGACCCGAATGAAATCTGAGCTAAAAGGAGTCTGACACCCTTAACATCTTCAGTGTAATTTTTGCATTCCACTAATTCATCCCAGGGACCAGATTGGACCCTTTCAGCGGGCCGGTTTTGGCCTGCGGGCCACGTGTTTGCCACCCCTGCTCTCAGCCCTGTGGTTTAGTAGGTGTAGCTGCAGACTTGACACAGTAAATATTTCCCTTTGTAGGAGTAGTAATCAAATATGTGACATTACCAGGGAGGAGAAACCGGACTGTTGTCCCAGCAGACGGTACACACACAGTGCACACTCCTTCCCGCAGTCGGTTCCCACCACCAGCGACACGCACGCGCCCAGAACCAACATCCACACGCAGCTGCTGTGTGCGGGGACAGCCATGGACTGAGGACGTTCAAACACACACAGAAGGACAGTCAGGACACTTAAGAGGCTTTTCTGTGCACATGTGGTCTCACACGACATCAGTTTGTCCTGAAGGGTTTCGACTTTCGTTTTTACCTTTTAAAGGATGTTTTCTTTACTCAAGAAAAAGGCTGAAGACTTACCATATACTTTAAGGTAAATAAAATTGGCTTGGATTGCCTTTATTTGAGCATGTTGAGTCTTTATTGACAAAAAATAAATAAATAAAATAAAATACAGACATCCAAAGCAGAGAGAAATAGATTTATTTGGTCGAACACCACTAAGACTACAACTTTATAAAATAACATAATTAATCAATTAATATCAGTATTAGTGTATGGATTATGCTAATAATTTTTTTATTATTTCAGCAGATATTATGAAAACAGTAGTGGTTTTACTATTTTTGATTATAATTTTCAGTGTTAAAAGATAAAGATAAAGATAATATGATATCATTTTATACATTACAGCCCTTACCATTTCTATACTGCAGTTAGAAACATGACTTTCGATAACATTTCAATCAACTATTCAACTCTTATTGTATTATAATCATCCTAATGCATTGCATGCTAAGGTTTTATGGCTCAAAGAAAACAGAACATATAAAGCTCTACTGTGAGTAATAAATGTTCATGCTTGACTGACTACATGACATAAACCTCAGTCAATTATGATTAATAGTAACTGTGGGAGTTGGATGGATATTTATAGCAGTTGTAGGATATTATGATCAGGTTTCGATTTCTCTGACACTGCAACTATTACAACTGTACTGAAAAATAACAATAATGGGGTGAAAGCAGACATATGAGATTTTATAACCTAAATAAAACATCAAATATGGAACAAACAAGTAAATAAACTGGGATTTTCTGAATATATTGTATGTTTTAAATGTTTAAATAGGAGTCGGATGGTGTTTTAGGCTCATGTAGGTAAGACATTATAAGGTTTTATTCAAATGAATAACTTTTTATTAAAACCAGTTCTCCTGTCTGAATCACTTGTAGTTCTACCATTAAAGTGATTATATATTTATCCATAAGGTTTTATTGGCCAGAGAAAAATCAAATAAATAACTATTGAGTATGCCAAGACAGATTTCTTTAATTTGTGTCTTTATTGTTGTCTTTCAGAGTTACTACTGGGAATTGAATGTGTCAAATTCAACTGAATCTATTATAATTTACCATTAAAGCCACTACATATATTTATCAATGAGGTTGTTTTGGACAAAAAAAATATAAAAATGAATAATTTTTAGTATCTAATGTGTCAAAATTAACTGATTCTAATACTTCTATCATTATATAGTTATTAATTGGTTAAAAAAAAACAGATAATACGAAAGACTAAACTAAGGAATTGGAGAAACTGGATATTTTTACGCACGAATCTCAGTAACTTCTGATTCGGAGTAGAAGTTGTAAGAGTCATTTTCTGAGGATGAAAACAAAATTCTTACCTCAAGTGGGTTATTCTGATGAGATTTTAGCCTTTCTGTACTTTCCTGGTCCGCGCGTACCCTCGGGGGAACCGGCGGAGTGGGAAACTGTTGAGTGACACCCAATATATGCGCGCTGGGCTCCGTGTGCGTAACGCCGTCACGATTCAGCCAATCAGAGGACGCACGCACCGCTTTCTGTCTCTCTCTCTCTCTGCCTCTTTTTTCTTTTTCTTTTTTTCTCTCTGCTTTCTTGCAAAGTGGAACTGCGTTTCTCAGAGGAAAAAAAAAAATCACTCAAGAGCCTGAAACTGTGCGTCAGGGCCGGTCCGTCAGTGCTGCGGTTCACGGCTCCGCGCCTAGTTTAAATAGTTGGTGGCTCTTACGTCAGCGTGGATAACGGGGAGCGGAGGGGGTGGAGGGGTTAACAAGCGTGATGATGTGACGTGACAGCCTCCCCCTCCTCTACACCTATTTTTTCTTACCCACTGACTCTCCATCAGGACATCTGTTTTATTGCCTCTGTGGAAGTCTTGGTCTACCACGCGCATTCTGAGTGGGGTTATGTTCATGGGAGTGCGAGACGGTGAGAAATCACTCCAAAAGAAAAAAAAAAAAATTAATTAATTCATGCAAGGTGTCTTTTGTGATGACACATTTCTGCACAAATACTGACATTATCACATGCCATTTAGGAGATGATGACTGAAAATGGGTGCTTGTATGAAACAGGACACGGGGCTAAAAATTCAACCCAGATGTAGACTGATGTTAAGAAGCAAGTTTGGAAGCACTTTGGGTCTATTTTAAAAATAAATACTCACTGACATAATAGAGAAACTATTTTTAAGATAAAACACATTTTTATATTATTTTACATTATGTTTAATACAAAAATCTGCATGTAACAAGGTCAAGAGGACACGAAAATTGCGTGCCACTATCTTTATTTTTTCTTTTTTTTTTTTTTTTTTTTAAATATCTCTTTATTCTCTCACAGGTCCAGTTTTGGGAATTGAATT
>JAPQRP010000011.1:591048-602027 GCA_037367295.1 Apogon hyalosoma
CTTTTAACTATAGTCTTTATTTCAGTTAATGAAAATGTTTTTTCAATTTTAGTTTTCATCATTTCGTTAGTTTCCGTTAACAATAATAGCCTTGGTGCAGTGGAAATGCAAACCACACAGATTACCATGAATACCTGTTAATAAAAGTTCCTGGGAATGTTGATGAAAAAGGGGCTGTGGAAGTCCATTTACTGTTAACTAACTCCATCACAAAGCCTTGATTGCATACATCCATAATAACAGCTACAATTGTGTTTGCTCCCATAAGTTCTTCAACACTGATGTATTCTGCTCATCTAATGCTGCAGCAATAGATGCTATTTGCTTCAATCATGGATCTTCTTCCGCCACTGATACTGAGGAATACAGAACATGGAGTAATGAATGAAAGCTTATACGTAGGAGTGGTGTGACAAAATGGACTTCACTTAAGAGCTTAGAGATGATTCCAGTTACGTTAAAACGCCAACAAAATATAAAGGTCTTAGCTACGAGGTACAGAAATGAAGGAAGTAAATAAGCAAGTATAAATCAGCTAAGAAACCAAGGTCCTGGATCAGATACAAAACTGGGAAGCTGTGTCTTTTTTTTGCTTGTGGCCAAAAACTCAGACTTGCATCGTCACAAAGAAGCCTGTTTTTTATGACGCTGGAGGTAAACTGCAGTTCCTGGACCCACAGATAGAACTTGGGGTGAACCTAAACGTAGCGGCTACATCACAAATACACAGCTGCAGGAAACTCTGCATTTGGGTAGATAAGACAAAATAGTGGGTGGAACCACAAACGGCCCGTGCTAAAGTGGGGGCACAGCGCCCAGAAGCCGCACAGCATGAGGTCTGTCCACAGCTTTAATTCCACCCTGTCCACCCACTTTTCTGCGTTCCATCCCACAATGAGGGAATGATTTGGAACAGCAGATATATAAAACCAATCTCTGTGATATGTTCATGCGTAAAGATGTGGTCTGTTCTGAAACGTTATGCTTTGAGGACCTATTAAAAGTCACTTTTGGGAGATTCATTGTAGAGAATCAAGGCTTAAATATAAGGTCTTTATCAGAACAAAGATACAAACAGCTTGCATGATCCCAAATTTAACCCATAAAGACTTTTGTGTCAGTTCCCAAATGCATTTTTTTCTCTATTTAACCTTCCTTAAGTGATTTATCACTATTGTGATATTTCCCTCTTTATTTTTCTTTTTTCAGTGTAAATCCTTTATTATCCTTTATCTAATTAACTGATCCTGTAGATATTCATTAAAGCTAAGATTAACTCTTTATCAGGCAAGTGCCCATTTTTGGTAATTTCCTCAAACATTAAATATGGGTCCAATCCCTTGCCTCAGTAAGGTCAAGAAGCATGTTGGTTTTTATAACATTATAGAGTGATTCAGGGAGATTTTGTTGACATTTTGAAGCTGTAAATAGTGAAAAGAAGTAATTTTTGTCAGTTTATGACCTTATAACAGTTGTTTTATTGCATGTGTTTACTTTTTAGCAAGTGCTGCTCGGATGTTTTATGGCAAGAAAGGGGAGTGACAATGCCAATAACATAGAAAAGTTGAAATTTTGAATTTCAGAGTATTTCAACGAGTGCCCTATAAAGAGATAAAGTTGGGGTTATTGTATCAGAAACAGAAAACTGAAGAAAAGGTGACTTTTTTCAGCAAATATACCAATAACTGAACATAAAAACAAGTGTGTCCATCCACTGTCATTGATCCGACTCCATGGGTTTTACTGGTGAAACAGTGTTGCAGAAGATGACGGCATTTCCACAGTAACTACGGAGAATCTGAACGTCCAAATGGGTCATATTTGATAACCATGAAAAGATGATAAACTGCATTTTACACCAATTAGTTACATGTAGTAATGGAAATGATTGATGGACAGTAAACCGTTTAGATCAGTAGATGGTTTGGTCGATGGTGGATGTTTGGGTCTTTATGGGTTAAACCTCGGCATGTTTTCATCATTGGAGGTGGAAATGACGCTTCATTTTAAGTGTTAGTATAAAATTACATATAAAACCAAACCTGTTTATATGGATTGAGGAGTGTCTGTGTGTTTTAATCTGGATAAATTAGCCTATTGAAATAATAGAGTTTCATATGATTTTAATGGGAACTTAAAATAAGGGTTTTATCTTTATTGTGATTTATTTTTCTCATCAGTTATGATCAATTTTAAGAAGCGTGTGGTAGGTATGTACTATTTTTTAAATTACACAGATCCAAAAGGTAGAAAGATGATGTTTTAGGGATTTGCAGCCTATTTTTAGACCCCAAACAATGAATAACATGAGGATACATGGAGTAAGAATGAGTTTTGGCTCATTTTTATCATCTGAGGAGGACCACGATGCAAAATCTACAGTAGTGTTGTAGAGCACGAGTGAAACAGGAGAGTGTTTTTCAGTTGTTTGTTTCTTAGGAGGATGATGATGATGAGACTCCATGTCATTATAACTTAGATTAGATCAGGGTACTTTAAGTTCTCTCTCTTCTCCAGACGGGGTCCAAGCACACACTGTACATATGTACAAATACGGTTCAAACCTTTATCCAGATTAAAACATTTATAAAGGTTTTTTGCACAGCATACAATGTTCTCAGGTTGAAGGTAACGTGTTTTGGTTTGCCATAACTAATCCTTGACCTCTTTTGTGCTGCAGGTCACTTTGGCAGAAATTCATCATTCACAAACAATAAATCCAGAAAAAAAGTAAAAATAATAATTGAATAAAAAGTAAAAAAGAAAAAGGTGTGAGTAAATGAATCATAATGATTCTATGAAGTTAAGTGATGAAGATAAATGCAAGAATGTAGAAAAATAAAACAAATTTTAAAATTCCTTCAGGATTTCCTTCACTAACAAACCATTCTTTGGGAAGTGGTAAAAAGTTAACCATTTATATGGCAAGTGACTGTTTTTGGTCATTTCATAAACATTAAATGTGGGTCCAATCCTGTGCCTCAGTGAGGTCAAGAAGCATGTTGGTTTATATAAAAGTACAGTGATTCATGACATTTTAAAGCTGTAAATAGTGAATGTGTGTGTGATTTTTGTCTGTTTATGACCTTATAACAGTTGTTTTATTGCATGTGTTTACCTTTTTAGCAAGTGCTGCTTGGATGTTTTATGTCAAGAGGAGGGAGACTGTTGTCACGGCAACCGACAAGGAGGTAGTTGACAATGTCCAACAACACACTAAGGTTGAAAATTTTAATTTCAGAGTATTTCAATGAGTGCCCTACAAAGGGTTAAAGGATTTCTGAGAAGTTGTTGTGACTGTTCTTATGAGAAACATGAATGTCTAAAAAAAAAAAAAAGATGCATTCATAGAATTGGTGCACTTGTGTCGAAAGACATTTATGCACAAGTTAAAGTGGTGGTTTAACATTACAACTGAATGAAAAAATTGATTGAGTTCTTTTGTCTATATTTCCTTTTGTTCACGTATTCTGTGAGACTGCGTCGTGTTTCCTGCCAGTTTAATGTGTCATGCAGATCTGCACTGATGCTCTTGGATTGGTTGTGTGGGTGTGGACCTCCTGCTGCAGGCTTAAAGTGAAGTGGAGTGCAGTCCTCTGCATCTTCTCAACTGTTTATACAGCACACTCCTCATTGAACCATTAATCATCGCATGTACGAACACATGTGCTGTGATCCCGTGTGTTTAGGGGACATTTCATAGACTTAACATTAATTTCCTGGAGAGTCGGCCTAATCTGAACCGTGACCAAAAAATATATGACTAAACCTTAACCTAACATTAAAATCATCTCAAACCTAAAACTGAATGAATCATGTTATGGGATTACGCATTTTGTGGCTATAGGGGACAATTCCAGCAAGTGACTGTGAACATGAAAAACATGGTCTGAATGGGTGCATTTAATTTGTATGCATAGTACTAGTATTTTACACATGGGAGCACATATAAGGCACTGAATATATCGCTGCATGTTAAACAACACCTACATCTCAGCCTTCAGATCATGACCCAAATGTAGAATTCAGTGTATGGGTGATAATAGAGGTTTTATTTCAAGAAATGGTACAAGAACATGAGTGGACTACATCTGTACCAAAGCACGGTTAAATATTTAGTGTACTGACTGAGCGTAGATGTTTTAGAGGTGTAATGCAAAGACATACAATATTTGTCCCCCAAAATAAAAAAAATAAATAAATGATGTCACAAATATTTGCTCAAATACTGTCACAGCTGTAGGAGGCACCAGATGACGGACGGAAGGAAGGACGGACGGACGAACAGACGGACAAACAGACAGACAGATGATAGATAGATAGATAGATAGATAGATAGAAAATGACAGTAGCAGCATGACACATTCAGTAACAATATAATGTCACAGCAAACAGCAGTAAAGACAAATACAACATAAGAGCAAACACTGTACACTGCACTATAAATTAGTGCAAAAACATCTGGGTAGAATCTGGAAAATAACTAATGTGTAGAAATAGAACTGTAAGGTGCAAAACAAGTTGATTATTAATTATTACGTTATTCCAACCAGGAATATGCAAAATGAATGAATGAATGAATAGTTTATGTTTGGTTTGTACAGTTATTACCACACACAGTACAACAACCCAAAAAAGGAACAGGCCGGAAGCAGAAGCTTATTCTTTGCCCATCCTTCTCACCTGACACACTGCTTAGATGAAATTAAATTTGTACATCGAGCATTCTCATAACAAAAGAATCAATAACAAGAAAAACACAACTAACATCTCCACTTAATATCCCTGAATGATCTTATACTTAAGACATTTTTTAAACGTCAGTGACGTGAACAACTTAAATTCATCAAGTCCATTCTATAATTTCACACCCACAACTGAAATACACCTGGATTTCATATTTTTCCTCACTTTCATACATTTAAAAATATATAGAATTACTCTCTATTAATTTTAAAAAAAGAACTCTTGAATGGTATTTGGAACAACATAATTTTTTACTTTATAAATCATGTATTATCAAGTATTATGTTGAATAAATAAATTATTAGTTGCTTCAGTATATCCTACTTTATTAATTATTCTAATAGCTCTTTTCTGTAATTTTAAAATGACATTTAAGTGCAAATGGATTAATGACCAGAGACCTCAGACAGAGATGAGTTTATCATACAGTGAGATGGAATGTGGCAGAAAAGATTTCCTGTATCTGTCCGTTCGACAGATACAGAGCTTTTGTTATGCAAAGGCTGTTTTCCTGTAGCACTTTGTATAAATGCCAATTTCACTGAAAACATAACACACACCTGCAGTGGCCAAAATGCCTTAAGTTTTTCATTCCTTTTCATAAATAAAGACATTTCTGCCATAAACTGATGGCATAAAATAGTTAATAAGATGTGTTTGATGCTCGTGGTTTAAGGTCATGTTCAGAATAAATGATCAAAAAGTGTAAAAAAAGACTGGCTGTCTTAGAAAAAGACACCATTACAAAAACACCCTTTGGACATGATGAGCAGAATGAAAGAAGAGGGTCTTCAGAGTCTGGAGACTTGCTTGTCCTTTTGCATAGTGATGTTATCCTGAAACAGAGGCGGACTAAAGTACTGGAGGCTTGTGCTTATTGTCCTCAAATAGCAAACATTTATGAAGTTATATTTGTTCTTTGTTTGCTTCTGGACGGTTTAACAGAGGGGCTTGCAAAGCTGAAAAATAAAAATAGGAAAAAATTATACATTATAAGTTAACAAATAATTCATTCATCTAAAAGGATATCAAAATTAGGCAAAGCAAGTGTATTTGTGTAGCACAACTCATACACATGGTAATTCAAAAGGCTTTAGAAAAATAAAAGACAAGTTATAAATACACAGATGAGCTCTGTTTAGGTGGAGAAAGTTATTTTGCATCTACTCAGTGACAGTGATTGGACTGATTCATACTCACCTGCTGTGAATGAATCGCAACACAATAATTTTAATTAACTATTATTATTATCATTATTATTATTATTATTATTATTGTTATTTTATTTACTGGAATAAAGGAAGCATGTAAAGATTGAACAGAAGAGGTCCCAAAACGGCCCCCTGGGGGACCCCACTTATGATGCAAGGCCAATTGATTAGTTCAAGTACTTCCTGTTTTCAAGATGGGACGTAAGTTACAACGTAAGCTGTAACTTTGACCCTGTAAAGCCTGAAGCATTAAATCACTGACAGAAAATTCCAGTTCTTTGAAACTGGAGCCTTTATTGGTCCTTCTGAACAACCAAAAAAACGTTGTTTTTTTTTTTTTTTTTTCTTCAAATATCAGTTTCCATGTATGAGTTTCAGTTTTGTATCATATTTGATACATTGGGTCTCAATGCTCAAATATTATTATTTTTGAACAAACAGAAACATAATATCACACAAACATGTCTAACAAATTGTTAGTTCCTTTTCTAAAAAAAGTTCTTCCTTCCTCATTAATGTCAGTCTTGTAGTGTCACTGGAAAGGCCTCTGGTGAATGAATTCCTTCCTCCTGGTGGATTATCTGTGTATTGCATGTATGTAATTGTATACATCAGGTTTTTCAAGAAAAAAAAATCACACTGATCATGTAGAGGGCTTCAAAACTCACGTATCAAATATGATACCTTTGGTGTTATAGGGTTAATTATGGTTCGAGCTGGTCATGCCTTAATGAAGGGATATTTACATTAATATTCACTTTAATATTCACAAAATGGACATTTGCCAGTTTTCTTTCCTGGTTTTGTGTACAACAGCCATCTTGTTTTTCTTTTCCTTTTTTAATCCCTTACACTTCTTTAAGATTATCGTTTATTGTTGTGAGAAATATGGAGCTGATGAGTTTATCACAGAGATGGATTTTGTTAAAGAATGGGTTCAGGAGGCGTAGAGGATCAAGCAACGACAAATTGGATGGAAAACAAATGGTAGATGGGAAAGCAAAAAAAACCTTGTAGTAAAGTGAGTGAAGGGAGAAGGTAAAGGCCACAGTCAAAGAATTTAAAGTGTATATACTCTGTTCTTGGAAGGACGGGAAAAATGCTTGCTGAAACTAGTAATAATGTTCATACTGCTGTGTTTCCTGACAATGACACCCGCTTTAATAGCTCAACGACTGTTTACTTGTTTTTCTCATCATGACTTAATGCTTATCCAACCGTGTCAGTTGTGCATATTTTAATCAGCTCAGCATCAGCAAATTACTTTTATACTTTATGTTCCCTGAAACCAGCCATGATGCAGCTGTTACTCTCTTTGTTGCTAATTTCAACACACAGAAATGGACTGATTGTATGATGTTATTTGCTATTTCGTTATTTTCTGTTTACAGTTTTGTTTAGTTTGTTTAAGGAGTTGTCTACTGTCAGCAAATATACAATGGTATTTTTTTTTTTATTATTATTACTTCGCCAAATTAAGCTGTATAGTAAATTGGTGTTTGCACCGTGCTGGTCCATCATTCTGGAATGGGGGGGGGGTTACTGTCTGGGTTGTTAAAGTAGCTCTTTAAATGAATAAATGTGGTTTATGGAGCACCAAGCATAGGACCTAACACAATTTTAGCAATAAATAGTTAAATAATTTGTTTTGTATGTGCATGCACAGTAAATGGGTTGATGAGTGTTGATTTGGGTGTTGTTTTAACTCTCCTGTGGTGTTAAAGAGGTCTGTGGGCGGAGCTAAGTCCACAGTCTCACTTTTATGAGGTCATCAGGGCGAGCTCAAGGGGGCGTGTCATAGAGGACGTCAAGCTGTTGCAACAATATGTCAGATCAGTAACATTGTAATATCATGAGTTAAAATACTCTACGAAGTTGATGAGAATCCTCAAATTTTCACATGGGGTGACTAAATAAATTGTGTGTCTCCTCTACTCCACCCCATCCCTCGGCCGAGAACCACTGCTTTAGCTCCATGTTACAAAATGAATTCAATGTTTTTTGGATTTTTCACGCCTTGGCCGAGGGCTGTTGTAATCATTTTGTCATCTCTGTCTGTTCAAAGACATATAATCACATTATCTAAAGAACGCATTGACATATCTGCACCGAATTTATACTGTGGTTGCATCTTGGAATGGAGCAGAAGCCTAATAAAAATAGAGGACTGTGACCTACTTCTTCAAGGTCAAATGGCCTTGTTTAGTTATAATATCTGAGTACTTTAAATATAAATATGTATGTATGTAATAAGTTTTACACAAGACAATCTAATCTAAATTATAAGGCAGTAACTTTCAACAGAATCTTACACCATATTTGGCCGATGGGGATTAAAAGTACGCAGCACGTTATGCTTTTTTGTTTTCTTGTAATACATTTATGTGACTCATCATAAAACCCAACTTTGATAAGAAAAAAAAAATTACAATATGCGGTTGAAGGGTGTGTGTATATGTCACTCTTATCACAGTGATATAAATAAGACCAGTTTTCAGGACATTGCATAGATTTTAATACCAGTCAAAGGTGAGTCCATATTATATAATATCTGAGGGAAGAGACTGGATCAGAAAAGTTCTCTTGAACGTTGTCATCTAATATAAAACCAAAATTTATATTTTGTACTGTCTCTCTCTCTTTGCTCTCTCCCCTCTAGTTTTATGAGACAAAACTTCATTTCCTTGGTAAATATGATTTCCTCAGTTGATACCAAAGCATATCCATATACATCCATTTGAGTCAAGAGTACAAAATATAAATTTTGGTTTTGTATTAGGTGACTTTGTTTCCAAGAACTTTTCCGATCCTGTGTCTTCTCTCAGATATTATATAATATGGATTCACCTTCAGCTGGTATTAAAATTTATGCAATGTCCTGAAAATTGGTCTTATTTATATCGCTGTGATAAGACAACTACAGCAGCCTCAGAGTGGCATATACACACCCTTCAAGCTCATATTGTGTTTTTTTTTTTTTTTTTTTTTTTCAAATTTTGGTTTCATTATGAGTCACAAAAACATATTAAAATAAAAAAAAATCATTTTGTAACATGGAGCTAAACAAATAACATGTTTGAATGGCAAATTGTGATGCTGTTTTTAGGAAACCTACCATATCCTCCTGAGACCCAGGAAGGTAAAAGTTTTGGCTTTTTTACATAAAGTAATTGCCTCGATCTGAAACAGCATAATTAAACAGTTTTCCGGATAATTTTTTTTTTCTTCTTCTTTTTTTTTTTTTTTAAAGGAATGTCCTTTGCAATGGACAGCATTTTTTTTTTTTTTTTTTTTTAATATAGCTGTGAAACTCTTGAAAAAAATCCTCAGATCCCTGCCCTAGCCTGAACCAAGAGGAGGGGAGCTTTACTTTGGTTACTTTAAAATGTATTAGTTTGTTATACTTGATTTGTCAGTTAATTTCAGTTTCCATTTATTATTTCCACATTGATTCCTTTGCTAAAATCTAACATCCTATTTAGTTTATGTAATTGATGTCTAGTGTTAGTTTGTGTAGTATAGTTTCCCCCTGTGTGTCTAGATGGTCTGATCAGCCAGTTTAAATGTCCCCTGTGTGTGGTCTGTGGGGTCTCTTTACTCTTATGTTCCATGTTGTCTTAAGTTTGAAGTTAAGCTCAGTTTTTTCTGTTAAAGCTTTTTGATACTTGGACGTCTTTTATGGGCCCAATGTATTGTTAAAAATCAGTTTTTGGCCAAATAAAAGTGGCCACATTTTGACTAAGTTCTGTGTGCTCCTTTTATGACCATCGGTCCGTTACAATAATCATGCAGAAACAATCATAAGAAAAGAACATACTCAAATTAATGCAAATATTATTCAATTCTGTTCTCTTTTCAGTCACTATTCAAAATGCGCAACACAAGTAGGATGATAAAATGAGACACACATTAAAGATATGCAGACAGTGGTGGCAAAATTATTAGGATATTTGGCATATTCAGGAAGAATTAAAAACATGTCATTTTTTTTTTGTTTTTTTTTTTTTTTTTTTGTTTTTGTTTTGTTTTTTGTTTCTTGCCTTATATGGACCTTTACCCAACTTTTCCAAGTGATATTTTGCAATGGATATAACAGAAGAAAACATAGTAATGTTGCAGAATATCCATGACGATAATAAGCCTGTTTACATGTAATTTCTGGAGTTATCATTTTATTCAAGTGATCATGTAAACAGCATAATCTGATATGCTTTATCAGACAACAGCAGTAATCTGAGCATGAGAAATCAGATTAGTACATTTCCCCAGTACCCTGATGTCTTCATGCACATTTATCTGTTATTCTGGTTTGTTTTGTTAAAAAAAAATAACAAAATCATAGAAAATGGCAATGTAGTCACACATAAGCAGAAGATAATAATAATAATATTAAGTTTGAGTCTCCTGTTACTACATATGTATGTGCTTTAAAAGAAGTCTGATAATGGACTGAGAATTCTAAACTGAGGTTTTTCGGTTATCAAATTTTTGAAGTACATGTAAACATGTCAGATTTAATTATTACATCTATCTGATTACTCCCAATTATTGGATGTTTAGGGTCATGTAAACAGGCTCAGTGTAGCATTCATTCATTTTACTGCTGCTACAGTTACAGTTACAGTTATGGAACACCTCGTCACATGTTGGGAGAATAGGAATCGTGACCATTAAATGATCTGGTTTCAGGTTTTAGCTCATTTCCAAAGCTGTCCATTGATCTAAACATCATCATCATCATCACATGTTTATTTCAAACATGCTACCACAGTTTAACACTTAACAGACGACAACTGGACAGCTGAAAAACACGTGGTTTGAAAAGGGGATGGAAGAAGCATTGCTTTTAAAAAGCCGGAGGCATCACTGTCTTGTGACATGTGAAATACATTCCTTGTAATTTGTTTCTCTTACAGAAAGTCAAATTTCTCTTTCGTTTTCTATCTTTTTTTTTTATATCAGGCCTATATGTGCTTTGATAATGTGTAGATGTTGCGTTTCGTGTATATTTTTTTTCCAACT
>JAPQRP010000011.1:602127-614861 GCA_037367295.1 Apogon hyalosoma
ACAGAACCCCCCCCCCCCCCCCGCACACCTACGATTCTTATACACATATATACATACGCTTATAGCATGTACATAAACACAAAGATATATACATACAGTCCACCAGCCCCCCCTCCCGCGCTTTCTTTAAGATGTTGCCCTTGTAATATAAGCCATAAACATTTGCCATATTTGACGATTTTATTTGAAACATTATTCACCCTGGCAGTCATATTTTCAACTGCAGCAGTCTCTGTCCTGAGTTTAAGCCACTCTGTCACAAACTGATATTCTAACTGCGCACTAAGGGTTGTGTCTTTCAAAAGCGCAAAACAGCGCATCTGCATCCAGTTAGTACGTTTACCACAATGAATATGAATATGGGGCATTTACACACAATTGTACGTGTGCTGGGATGAGAAAATGTAAATACAGGGTGTCCCAAAAAAATGTATACACACTTTAAATAACTGTAAAGTAGGTGTTTATTAAACTTCATTTAATTTTCCAAATGTAATAGGATTTACAAACGTCATTTTATTGTTTCGTCACCGCCTGTTCTCAAACTGACGTCCGTTCTGGTCCAGACACTGCTGACGACGCCAACCGGTGGAATCACACACATCACCAAACAGTTCCCTTGGTATCTGCGTGCGTTCATGTTCAATGGCTGCTCTCAGTTCAGCGGCTGTTGCAGGTCTCATAGCGTAGACTTTGTCTTTTAGGTTCCCCTTGAAAAAAAGTCTAGTGGTGTGAGGTCTGGTGAACGCGGAGGGGATTCAACCAATCTTACCTATGCAACGTATATAAGCTTGATCAGACTCACTCCCCCTGCTCGACAACGTGTTACGCAGCGCTATAACCCCTCCCCCAAATGACAACCCCAGCAGGAGGGTCATGATAACGTAAAGGGGCGTTTCCTCAAAAACACTGAAAAACACTGCTTTAAGTTCAAGGTTGGGACTACTTTTTTGTTAATATATTTCTGCCTGCTGTTATTACTTTTGAGTGGAATCTACAACTGCTTAGATGGAAGGAGAAAATATTGATTCTCATAGTAGAGCGTGGATGGGTACTGCTGTAGGACATGACTGACACAAAGGCTGAGTACTTTGTATTTATATGAAAATGGGGCTTGATCATAATTGAAACTATTTTCCGGTGGAGGGAGTTGTATAGATAAACGGACAACTGAACAGAGGGATGTCAGACAGAAAATGGGCCTGATGGCATTTCTGTAAACATGTAATGGTGTGTCAGTGTCACGGTCCTGTAATGCATTACAGGGTGAAGGCACACACACCAGGGTCGCCGACAGTGTATTCATTATCACTGATGACGAAAATGAAAATGATAGGTGCGTTTAGCCAAACAAAGACAGATGAAAGATAATGGCTGAGATGTGACGACTGATGCCAGAATCATCTTCACTTCGGAAAACTTTAAGAATACGTTGCGGTTGCAATTGTGCAGACTTCAAAAGATAGTATTTACAGTCCGGTCCAGTTGTCAGTCTGTCACACTCACACATTCACACTTCCAAGACAAGACAATGGTAATTTCCATACTTATTTTGCAGTGTCAGACAAATTTTCCATTTTTTATTCTGTGAAATGATCCTTAAAGAAGCACAAAATCACAGTTCTCAAATTCAGGGACAAAACTGATGCTGATGGTTTTTGTTATTTGTTACTTTCATGTTGTGTGTCCTCGCTTATCACCACGCAAAGTTCAATACACAATATGAGTCACTGGATATTCAGGTAAGACACTGTTAACAGGTACTTCTTAGTATATTAAACTTATATTAGCACCTAAATGGAACTGAATTGGGTGACAATTTTGTGGTACTTGTCCTTTTCTCTGAAACATGAATGAATATGTAAGTGGTCAAGGGCCACATTCAGCCCAGTATGATCTCAAATGGGCTGGACCAGTAAAATAATAGCATAATAACAATAATAACATCAGGGCCTGCAAGGCCTTCTCTGCTGGCCTAAAAAAAATATCTGAATCACAGACTGATGTGGAGTTTTCATTATTTATAGATTATTATTATAGTATTTTTCTGATCTGATACACGTAAGATTTAATTGATCTGAACTAAAATGATTTAACACCCTTAATTGTTAATTTCTTTTTCATTTTTGCTTTTCACAAAATCATCCCATCGGCCAGATTTGATCTTTTGGTGGGAAAAAAGGTCGGTGGATGGCTGGTCTCATGAAAGAGATTTCACAGGATTCTCAGCAGGTTTAACACTGAGCCTTTGTTCCATCAGCTCCAAGAAAAGTATTACGTGAAATCATACAACCTCTTCTCTTCTTTAATCCCATCGGTCCATGTTTTGGCCTGAGTCGGATCTGTAATGTGACAACAATAAGAACACCAATAACAAAGCTTTCTGTATGAGATGGAGGTTTTAGTTTTTCATGCTGAAGAGGCCTGCACGCTGAATTTTGCTCTTCAGTTTTTAATTGGCTGCTCGGTCCAGTCAACAGCACTTTCCTTGGTAATGTCTGAACTTTGAAACAATCACGGTGACAATGACCTTTTCTAGATGAGATGGGAAAGCAGGTTTTAGAAACACAGAGTTGGAATAACGCATACATTCAGGCATGTTCGCACACATATACACACACATGAAAAGTTGATATTTCAAAGGTTATTGTCATTTTGACCTCATTAGGTGATTAATACTCTGATTAGCTAAGTATATATCTGTCAGTCTGACAAGCTGTTACACTGAATAAAGGAATATATTTAATCGCAGTTTAACCCATAAAGAGCCAAACAGCCACTTTCAACCAAAAGCATCAGCTGATCCGAAATGTTTAATAACTTCTGATCCACTTATCCTATCAAAACATGTAAATAATTGGTGTAAAATGCAGTTTGTCATCTTTTCATGGTCATCAGATATGACCCATGTAGATGTTTGGAGGTAGGGACGGGAATCGATAAGAATTTAATGATTCTGATTCCATTATGGATTTTGCTTGTCAGTCCAGTTCCTTATTGATTCTCTTATCAGTTCTCATTGGGTGAGGGAATAAAAGAGTACAATCGGGTGTGTTTGCATTAATTGTCTTTTATATTAAAATCTCTGCACAGAAAACATAACATAGCACTGTACAGCAAAACTGAAACTTAAGATTCTTTACTAATTCCTCAATGTCTCCTGTTGCTGTGCACCACATTTTCCTTTCCCTGACCCAGGGCGTTTGTTGCCCCTACCAGAACCAGGCCAGGCCTGGGTAACGCCCTGATGTTCACTCTGACACTAGATTCACAAACGTCGCTAAGTAGCCTATCAACGATGTGACATTCCTGATGAATTGCATGCTGTGGACAAATGAAGAAGTGGAAGCTTTGCAAGTGTTACCAGTGGACCTGGTGTTATCTTTTCACATGAAATATAGCCATACTTTGGATCGTTTCTGCCTCAATGCCATGTTTGCTATGTTCTGATCCAAAACAATGTAGCGTATGTGACGTCATCTCACATGCGCAACAAAGGCGGAATTGATAAGCAGAACTGTTAAGCTGGCAGGCAAATGATTCCAAGGAATCAAGCTACTGGGAACCAGTTCTCAAAAAGAACCGGTTCTCTATTCCCATTCCTATTCAGAGGACTCGTGGTTACCGTGGAAACAATATCATTGATTTATCGGCAAAACCCATGGAGTTTGATAAATGACAGTGGATGGATACAGTTGTCTTTACGTTCAGGTATTGATATCTTTGCTGAAAAAGTCACTTTTTCCTGCCCTTTTCTCTCTTTTTGATATAATAAACCTTAACTTTAATCTGAGCTTTTATGAACAGCTACATGATCAGTAAATTAAATATAGGAAAATCCCTGATTTTTACTAAAAAACACAAAATGCAGAGGACAATATCAGAATAAATAGTGCTAAATCACATAAAAGTTAAATATAGAGGAAACAAAAACAATTTTAGGACAGCTTCAAAAGTAGCACTGAGTCTTTATGGGTTAAAATTGCAGGGTAAATACTGGGTAAGGTTCTGATCACGCACATTATGACTGGTCTGGTGAAAAAATAAAAACAAATTGAATGTCCTTCTAGGCATGCTCCAGAAACAAAATGATGACAGACATGCTGACTTGCAAAGAGCAAAGAATGTCATAATAAAAATAAATCTTGTAACTTGCAAATAGGTTGCTTGTGTAATCAAATCAGGGGTATTTTATTTACACTTCCTCTGCTTTTTTTTTCTCTCTTGCGGTTGCACTCTCAGCCTTCTCATTTGGTACAATTGGAATTTCACACCATCAAATTGACGTCTTTACTGAGAAGTCCACGGTTATTTCAGCAGGACAGCGTCAGGCCTCATTCTGCACTTACACCAGCGGCTTCATAGTTACAGAGTTCATGCACTTCCTGCCCGTAGTTCATATCTGCCCCCTACTGAAAATGTGTGGAGCACAATGAAAACAACAGCCAGATAATGACAAGTTTGTGTACAGCAAAAGCATCTGCAAAAACATTATATTTTCCAAATATCTACTTAAGTTGCTGTGATTGATAGTGTTTTAGCATCACATTTACAGAAATTACATTGGCACCTCATGACAAACATTTGGCTGATCACAGGTAGAGGGCTAAATATGTGATTGACAGCTGTAATTACCGACCACTGATCAGATTATGTCAGACTCAACGAGACTGAACGCATGAAATCGCGTTGTACGTCACGCCAGTTCTTAAGGCATTTGTTATTTTTGTCCTGTCGCGTGTTATTCAGCGCCATGTGATCGTATGTCAATTTACGCCAAGATCTCCAGTTCGCATAACTCTAATCCTGGGGTGCCGATAAGGGGGGAGTAAACATGACAAATCCATGGGGCTTAGTATTTGTGGGGGGCCCATAGAGCAATGGAGGGGGCCCAGAGAGTACAGGCTAGAAGAGTAAGATTCGCTGTATAAGAAAGGTATAGAAGACAGGAGGCGAATGTTGAAAGCATGCTAAGTTTCGTTTTCATGCTTATTGTAAGTACAGATTGAGGAGATAGTCAATTTTGACAGGGTCCACGACAATTACACTTTCACGGGGCCCATAATTGGTAGCGGCACCCCTGTCCTAACCCTAAACCTCAGTGCGTGGTATTTGACATAGTGTGAACATATACGTGGAAAGCTTATAATGCGTACAGATAACATACCAATTAAAAGTTACATGGTTTCGTGATACCACGCTGGACTCAACATAGATGTGATTCTATGTCTCAATGTAAAGTGGCTTCAGTTTTCTATAACAAACTGCTACGAGGTTCGTCTTTCTTTATTATTTTTTTTTTTTTAATTGGAACTGAGAAGATGGAGCTGCAGGAGGACAGCGTAGATTTTCCACACTGTAATCAGTTCCAGTATTTTTGCTGATTTTTTTTTTTTTTAACAGTAAAAACTGTAAAATCAAAGTTATGAAAGCAGTGAAGCTACCAATAAACAGTTTTGTAATAAACTGCTGTAATTTACACTGCATTGTGGGAAAATGTATGAGATTCAACATATTTTCTGAAACGGCAGCAGTTACATTTACAATAATTATTACTACTTTAATACTTGTATTGCCATATTTTTGACATTATATTTCATACATTAGCTTGTCTGACCACTTATATGTTGACTTGTACATAAACTTGATTTCTTGACATTTACTAGGATAGATTTACTTGTGTATCAGCTACCATTTGTTGACCATCACTCAGCACATACACCCCCCCACCTGCCCCGAGGGGCATATCGTCCGGCGCATCGTTTCTGTCCGGCACATACTTTCACTTTCAATAAGTGGAATGAGTGGAGTCTATTGAACTGATGCATTTTATATTCTGAAGGATGCAAAAGTAGATTGTAATTAGCTGCACATATTTTATATATACAATACGTGTATAATTTGTCGTCATTCATTACAACACAGACACACACATCCTGCTCCATGTGACTGAATTTGCATAAAGAAGGCAGACACCGCTCCATTCTCAGACGTACAATTACAGAGTCCTTCTGTTCTAAATGAATGACATACTTGACAGCTCTCAGTGTGTTTTTACTTCAGGGCTGTATAATGTTCTCATTTGAATGAAAACTAGTTCAGTCATGCACTGCAATATCAATGCGAGTTAAGAGCGTTGAGATCACATGGTGAGAGTGTGAAAGTGTGTCAATTGCACGCCATGCATGCATGTTCCACAGGCAATTTGATGAGGATTATGTGGGTTATTAGTTGTTGGGTTTATTTGGTTTGGAAGGTGTGGATTATGTGCTTTATACGAGTAGTTATATGTGTAACAGCATCAATAAGACGATACTTTACCTATTCACCTGCTGCTGTACCATAGAATATGTATACTTCACCACCAGAGACTGGGGTTTTAGATTTATGCTTTAGTTATGAAAATATTCTCATTTGTACTAAGGTCTGTTATATTTTCTTAGCTCTAACATTGGTCATTGGTCATCATTTAGTTACACATGAACCTAATACCACATATTAGCGAACTCCATTTCCAAAATGATGAGTTATTAGAAGAAACTTAAGTTCCATTTAACATGCAGATTTTCATGTAAGTTTCAGTCTTACGGTGTCAAACACACCAAATATTGTTTGAGTCATTATAAATAACCAAGTTAGACATGCACAGGTTTGTTATAACATAAGATAAGATAAAAATAAGTAAAGACAACATAAGATGAGACAAGATAAAATTAGATAAGACTTCATTTATCCCACCGAAGGGAAGTTTCACAATTAACAGTAGCAACAAACAACAAGCAAGTGCAGAGAAAAGACAAGTAGAAAAACCACAAATGAGTGAAAAATGAAATATAGACAGAAAAATAATAAATCTGGTATTTATAGAAATATTGAATTAAATATTGTTTACATATTTACATTATGATTGAACATGCACATGGTGTGATATGGGGGGTGTTGTACTTGTAATAAATAGCAGTGAGCTAATCCAAACAAAGACATCACTGTAGCCACAAAACATTAATTATTTGTCTCAATCTCAAACTTCATATAAAGTATACATTCAGGTAAATCTGTAGCAGTGATTAAATAGAATGTTTTTTATGCCGATAAATTATTTTAAGTCGATGATATTTGAAGCAACAACACGTAGAGTGCAAACCGTTTCTGCACCAGTTGAATTCATTGGGTTTTCTGGATGTTTTGGTCAGTTCTGTTGGTTTCCTTTTGTGCTGAGTCTCTGAAAGGTGTTATTATTTTCTACAACTCATTGAATCATGTTCAGTCTTTGACTTTTATGAGTCCAAAGTAAGGGTAAACTGTTTTATCACATGGCATTCACACCTTTTGGGTTCTAATTATATTGTTCATCACAGTGACATCATTAACCTATATCCGGAATAAAAACTTTTGCACTGTAACTGTTCCTTTACCTGGGAGGTGTAAAACAAAGATGCCAGACATGAATCCCGTCACAGAGATGCCAGAGTCACATGGCGCTGTACTTCTGTTCTTTTCAGCCCTTTCATCATGGTCCAAGATGAGACTTTGATGATCCCCTGGCGTAAATAGGTTGGTAAATTGCAGCACCAAAGTGGCCACATAAAAGAAAATTCTCAAGCAGGACTGTACACACACAATACAACCGATAATTCCAAACCTAGGACTTACTGATAGAGTCCTTCACAGAAAAGCTGAGATGTTGACAATTTTTGGTTCCATCTTAAATTTCTAAATGGGCCGAACTAGAGGAGGTGACAGTCGATACTGCATTAGAATATGTCACACTGGGATGTTTAGGAAATATTGAATGCACATGTTAATGGAACTCAGTACCTAAGGAGGCATTTAGAAGTTAGTATGACCTAATTGAAGAAATGGAAGATAATATTTATAAGTGGGTTCTTCTATGAAACTGGTCCTAAAAACAGGACATGGGGCTAAAAATTCAAACCAGATGTAGACTAATGTTATGAAGCAAGTTTGGAAGCACTTTGGGTCTATTTTAAAAATACATACTTACTGAGATGAAAGACAAACTATTTTTCAGATAAAACACATTTTTCTATTATTTTTAGACAAAAATCCGCATGTGACATGATAAAAAGGACACAAAAATTACACGCTACTATTTTTTCGAAAATCTTTTTATTCTCTCACAGGTACATTTTGAAAATTAAACTAATTATGCAAGGCAGAATGTTTCACAAAAATGACCGTTGTTGCAAAAACCACCCGTGATTTATATGTGTTTAAATGGGCAGGTTCCGCATGTAACGTAAGTGGACACGATGGGTTACACACAAAACTTGGAATGAGACTGAGATTCATGAAAAACCTGCATGTCTGGTTTAGAAAAACCACTAGGATCGACATAATTTAACACAGTGTCTTTATTTATAGCGGTATATAAGACCATTTACAGCCATGTTTTCAGATCAAATGCACTGACACCTAGGTAGTTTTAACTGTCCCAATTTTGGTCCTATTTTTGGCCCCTCATTAATTTTGGGATGGCTCAGCAAGAGTATAATTTTTTTGCATTTATCTGAGGTTGTCATTAGGTACATCATGAGGAGAAATATGTCTAAATTTATTTTTTATTATTTGATCTAACAAAGCTGGCAAAGCGCCAGATACCAAAATGAACCCAGTTTCATAGAAGCACCTAATAATGTTTTCATTAGCGTTTAATCACTTGACAGTGAGACTTGTAATTTCATTACGACAGGATGAGTCTTTATACCTACAGCGGGAGCCCATCATCTCTGAGTGTGAGTCAGATTAAATATTAAACTAAAAAGTCCTTAACTGACAAACCAAAAGCTCTGAAGCTGTTTTCAGACCGGCCAGCCCCCTGTCAGAGCCGGTTCCCACAATAGTTACGCTGGGAACTGAAGTACTTGCCCGTGAACGGCCTGCGTTCATACCATTATTCGAGCCCATGATGCATCATCGACAGAGGGTGTTGCTTCACCACCAAAACAAAAAAAACAAAAATGCCATACAGATCATTATTTATCTACACCACGCCGTGCTACACCATCTGCTGTGGAGAAGAAGGAAGAAGGCGAATGCCAGTCACCCTGGTGAAGTCCACTCGTGTCGTCACAGTTCACTTTGAAAAGACAAGTTTTACTTGGCGCCCTCCCAAATGCTCCGATTTTCGGTGTGAACACGTCGGCCGGTTCAAAATTAGGTGCAGGAACTGGCACCGGCATGGTTCTCTGTCGGTCTGAAAACAGCTTGAGTGAGGCGACGTGTATTCAGTTGGTTCCAATATGCAACTTCAACCCAAGACGCCACAACACACTGAAACTGTAAGAAGTCTCAAGGGTGGATTTCAGAATAAAACTGAGGTGATTATGATGTGGAGTTAATGACATATATTGAGTTTTTGAGTGAGAGTGACAAAAGCCAAAATTAAGAAAAAAAGTGGACCATAAGGTGGTAAGATGTAGCCTTCAACAGGTCTATTCCACAGAACATGAAGGAGTTAGTGCTGTACTTGTTACACCACTAAATGTGTGGTAGTTCTACAGTCTGACGCAGCCCTATGGAAAACACTGTATGGGGATCGTATTTATCCAATATTTAGTGTGGAAAGAATGGACAACAGAAAGACACCTCTACTGATGTGGTCTGATTACAGTGTGGACACCTGCCAAAGCAGTCATATGGGATTTGGCCACTTCACATGGAACTTCAGTTTTATATACTATACCATACCAAATTTATTTATAAAGCACTTTAAGAACTGTACAGTTGGCCAAAGTGCCGCACACAAATCATAAAACAAGGGAATAAATGAGTAAAACAGTGAAAACACAGGGTGCAAAGCGTGCTAAGACAACAAAATACAACCATCGTAAAAACAAAGACCAATTAAAATCTGGTAAAAACAACACAGGAAACCTAAAACATCTCACTCACTGATTAAAAGCCAACGAGAAAAAGTGTGATTTTAGACATGATTTAAAAACTGGCAAAGACTGAGCCTGTCTAACATCTAAAGGCAAGTGGTTCCACAGCTTTGGGACAACAACAGAAAAGGCACGGTCCCCACGAAGCTTCTTTTTTGTTTTTGACTTCTATCTGAGTGAAGTTACTTTAATATATTTATTGTGGCATCACAAGGGGGCAGGCCATGGACGGTTGCTATGTAACCTGGGATTACCAGCAGCCAGACAAGATGGCTGCTGTGGGGGGACACTACAAAGCCCGGAATCAACGCACCACACAAAATGGCTGCCAGGACATGTACTGCATCTCCCAGCAGGCATCAGCACCTGGGCCGCTGCAGGTGGTTAAGGATGGAAAAGGATGGAAGTCGGAGAGGGAAGAAGAGCATGTGGCCGGGAAAGAGAACAAAGGAAGTGAATGTCAGGAGCCTTTTGGACACGACAAGACACTTTCTGTTGAACTTGGCTGGACTTTTTGATTACTTTAAAAGAACTTATGTTGCTCCTCTGGGATGTTTGAAGTTGATTCTCAGCTGTTATTTTATATGAAAGCAGTTCCCTGAGTTAACCTTTTGACCAAACTAGTCATGGAATAAAACCTCCCTTCCCGTTGAAGTTTAATTTTGGATAATTTTGAGTTATTTCACATTCTCCCACATCTTGCCCACTTGGGAAAACCTCTCATGATGTTACAGTATCTATATTTCAGTATACATAGTTACTGCAGGACAGATTATTGCATGATTTATTGCACATATTTCACATTTGAAGGATTATTGCACATTATAGGAAGTGGCTTGGGGGTTTAAAGTAGTGTATGCTGTTGTGCTACATGTTCTTTTCTCTTTTGCTCTTTAATGCTAAGTGACATTCATTAACCCATCATTCTTACACTAGTGATTAATCTAATTGTGAATGTATGGTTTTGCTGCTCTAAAGGTCAAACAAAATGAAAAAAAAAACCCCAAAAAACACTTATTTGTATCAGACATCCCCACATGTTTGAGTCAACCTTTCCCATGCTGCTCATTTACGGGGGCTCCTCTTTAAAAAGCAGGTAATGTCCACCATTATATTTAAGGGTTCGGTGCGTGTGCATGTGAGTAGAGACTAGGGCATTGTGGGAAATGTCTCCTTTGAAGTTCCTCTCCTTCAAAATAATGAGACTCTTGAACCGCTGCACACTCTTAAAACCACCCTCATATGCACAAACACATCTCTTTCTCAGTTAAAAATCCATTTTTCTTGCCTTTATTCTTAGTCCCATTTCTTTCGGTCTTTCATTCCCACCTGGCTCTTTGTCATCTTCGCACGTCCTCGTTTCAAAGGCATCATTTCGTTTCTTTGTCCTACTTGAGGGAACTGAGGAGTGGAGGGTTCTCACTTGTGTGGGCTGAACCTGGACGGAGCCTTCAGTCTAGATGCTATAAACTCTTTTCCCTGTTTAAGACTTTTCGCTTACCTGGGCTCTGTTTTCCGATACCATCCATACAAACTGAGTTCCCATCCCCCACAATGGGCAGAAGTCACATTTTGGTTCTGGATTCTGTAATTGAATTGCACCTCATAATGGAGTCTTTGTTTTAACCCCTAAAGACCCAAACACCCACTGGAGAGCAAAATAATCTACTGATCTAAACTGTTTAATACCTGTTGATCCATTAATCTTATCAATACATGTCAATAATTGGTGTAAAATGCAGTTTGTCATCTTTTCATGGTCATCAGATATGACCCATTTGGATGTTCAGAGGCTCTGTAGTTACCATGGAAACACCGTCAATGATATATTTGACTGAAAAAGTCACTTTTTCTGCAGTTTTATCTATTTTTGATATAATAACCCTCAACTTTAATCTGAGCTTTTTCATGATCAGTAAATTAAATACAGGAAAATATCTGATTTATACTGATAAAATGCAAGATACAGATAATCAATGGAGGTAAATCACTTAGGAAAGGTTAGATATAGAGAAAATTTCATTTGGGAACTGGCATAAAAGTAGCACTGGGTCTTTATGGGTTAATCTAGAGTAGGGATGTCAAACTCATTTTAATTCAGGAGCCACATTTAGCACAATATGATCTGAAAGGGGCCGAACCAGTAAAATAATAGCATGTATACAAAAAGATGTCAGCTCCTCACTATGTTATTTGAGTGAAAAAAGTAAAATTACATCAAAAAAAATGTTTACATCTATAAACTATCCTTTAAAAAAATAGGAATAACATGAAAAAAACGAAATTTCTTGAAGTGCAATTTTAACAATTTTATATCTCAGTTTATCATTTACGTGTGCATTACAACTGAGAGATCACAGTGGATCTACAACTACACATAACATTTAGTGATGGGCAGAATATTGGAAAAAATACACTTATTTCTCTTCAGACATTTCAGGTCGTTCATATTTGTTCAGGTTATTCACATTTTTTGTGAAAGGATAGTTTGTAAATGTAAACATTTTCATGGAATTTAAGTGTTTTTGACATTAAAACAAAGAAAATGTTGGTGTTGCATTTATGTATAGGTTATTGTGGTTGTATTTTACTGATCTGACCCATTTGAGATTGAATTGAGCTGAATTTTGAACTAAAATGATTGTTAATATTTTAAGTGAAATTGTCACATTTTACAAATTCATCCCATGCATTGGAGTGGACCCTTTGGTGGGCGGTTTTGGACCACGGGCCGCGTGTTGATCTAGAGGAAACCTTATGTATGTGTTGTTTAGAGCTTCTTGAATTTAGATACTGTGCAAAAGTCTAAGTCCACCTTTAGCTTTGTTG
>JAPQRP010000011.1:714230-728998 GCA_037367295.1 Apogon hyalosoma
TTATGTGTGTGTGTGTGTGTGTGTGTGTGTGTGTGTGTGTGTGTGTGTGTGTGTATATATATATATATATATATATAGATAACTGAAAAAAATGTTTAATTTGATATTTACTTTTGTTGTCCATCCATGAAGCTGCCATTTTTCAAAACTTGCTATTTAGGTATGATCAGATATTTTTTTCCCCCCAACCAATTATTAGGTTTTAAAATAGAGGGTTTAAGGCATACACTGAATACATTTTAGGATGGAAATGTCAGAGGAACTTTACTTTTGAGAACTTCATAATTCTTGCAAAAAATAGATGTAAATTTTTTGTCCATCCTTGACAGTAGTTTTTGATATTTTTCATTTAAAAATATTTGAAACAAAATTTTGCCCTTTGAGTATGTTTAAGATGACATTTAGACCTTTCCAATTATGTATAATATTTGTCTTAAACTTGTCTGGTTCAAACATGATAAATGAAAAAGTAGCGGGCTGTGATTTAAAAAATGCTGAAGAATCGGTCCCCATGCTTCTTAATTTAGTCATCTCCTTCAGCAAAGTATCCGGTTACACCATAAATTGGTCAAAGAGTGACTTTATGCCCCTTTCTGCTCTATAATAAATAGGTTTTCTAGACAGTGTTCAATTCAAAGTGGTGTATGATCATTTCAGTTATCTTGGTTTAACTATACCCAGAAATCCAAAGTTGATATTTAAACTAAACTTTACTGAATTCTTATCAGGGCTTAAACAGAACAATAAATGTTGGAAAATCTTACCTCTATCAATGATTGGTTGCATAAACTCAATCAAAATTGTCTCTCTTCCCAGATTTCTTTATCTCAAAATCTCCCTGTATATCTGACCATGGCCTTCTTCAAAAAGTTTTATTCAATTATCCTTTCCTTTCCTATCTGGAATAATAAAAATCACAGAATTTTGAAAGAACACTTACAGAAACCTAAAGTGGAGGGGGGACTAGGCCTGCCAGTTTTAAACATTATTACTGGGCTGCTAACATGAGGGCATTGATGTTTTGGTGGCAGGGTGCTCTAGACAACCTTAGTTCTGATGCCCCTTTGTGGCTGAGACTGGAAGCCAACTCTGCACGTAACTCCTCCTTGCCAGCCATGCTTTTCTGCAAGTTTGAAAAAGCAGGTTCCCTTAAAAGTCAATGTCTTGTGGTCTGTCAGAATTTTGAATCAGATCAGGAAATGTTTAAAACTGCCTGAGACATCTGTGCAAACACCTGTATGTTTCAGTCACCCCTTTTTGCCCCCTTGGCATGACAAGTCTTATGGTGACTGGAGGAAGAAGGACTTGGTCTCTCTTGAAAACTTGTACATTGATGGTGACTTTGCATCTTTCAGTCAACTAAAAAGACAGTATAACCTGTCCAACTCTCACTTTTTTTGGTATTTACAGGTCAGATATTATATTGTATAAAAATTCCAAGTTACAAAAGTCTTCCTATGGAGAATGAGATCTATAATGCGCTGAAAAGCCCTTCCTCCAGATATCTCATCTCAAAATTTGTACATTTGTTTGATGAATGTGTTGAAGCAGATAATGTGAAAATAGTTGTTACATGGAGAGAAGAGATAGACACTGAATTAACAGAATCTCTGTGGGACAAGTGTTTGTCTAAGACTCACTCCTGTTCTATAAACAGTAGTCATCAGCTGATTCAATTTAAGACCGTCCACCGTCTCCACTACTCCAAAGTCAGGCTGAACCAGATCTATCCCTCAATCTCCCCATTGTGTGACAAGTGTGAAATGTTGGAAGGTACCTTGTCTCATTCCTTTTGGTTCTGTTCCTCATTGACAGGTTTCTGGTCTAAAATATTTGACTGGTTCTCCAGGGTCTATAAAAGGCCTCTTCAGCCTGAACCAGGACTTGCTATTTTTGGTTGTTCTCAGACTGTTGGGATTATACCTGCAACACTACAGCCTCTACTGGAACTTGGAATGATAATCGCTAAGAGGCTGATATTAAAAGAAAGTCTTCAGATGCTCCATGTTTTCAAACATGGGTCAATGATATGTTGTCATTAATACAGATGGAAAAGCTCAGGTCATTGAGGACATGTTCCCTGAGCACTTTTTCAAGTGCTTGGACTCTGTTTCTCACATACTTGGAGGAAGTTAAATTGGACTAAGGATTACACCTTTTTACCAGTGACTGTCCTCTGCCTCTCTTTCTTTCATTGAATAAGGCTAGTTAACTAATTAATTAGTTGTTACACACATCTGAGCCTTTGTTTTTTGTGTTTTTGTGTTTTACATAATTGAAAACTGCTAAATAAAATATATATATATTTTTAAAAAAATAGTGGGCTGTTTATCCATGACGCCCTTGACCTCGCCCATATACAGATTAGCATGGGGCCCCTATACTTGTGGGGCTTATGAGCAAGTGTCCGTTAAGATGGCTCTGTTATACGGACATTGACTCTGGTTGCTCTGGCACCCCTCACTAACTCTGACGTCACCGTCACAGAAACTGAAGGCGCTCACCATCATGTGAGGAAACACTGACTGCATGTTACCTATCCATGCATTTGTATATCTTATGGTCCTCCCCTTTGATTAAAACTCTTAAGTGTATGTGTACAGCCAGAGGTAACACGGCAGTGGGTGGAGAGTTTATCTTTGTGGCTGATCCAGAAGCTGCCCACATCGAGCTAGATCATTTCACCTGTCTCACCTACATTGCCAGCTTGGAGCTCACCTGCAGGAGCAGTCTGCCATGGGTGAGAATACGAACACATCTTCATGTCATTTAGCCCCAGTGGTAGAATCAACAAAATAGTTTAAGTCCATAGCTTGATCTTATTGTGCAGGCACTTATAAATGCTTTCTACATCTTCTCCATGACATCTCAGATTCAACTATTGTACTTTTTTGAGTGAAAACCATTAATTCCCACATTCAGAATGTTTGTGATAACCTCAAGGATTATATGTTCATTTATAGGTTCAGAAAGTCACCTTCCCTCTTAGGATAAATAAACATTTAAAAACATCCTAGATCCATTGGAAAATGTGAAACAGAAAATATGTCTATTTCTTTGAGCTCTTGTAACAGTAGATGGCGTTCAGATGCATGATCCAAACAGGGCAGTGATATGATGATTTTATAGAATAAGCAGTAAAACGAATCCAAAACCAGGTGAGATCTTGCACAGCAACTACTTTTAGTAGTATGTTCTGTTAGTAATACTTAGATTCTTTCACTCATAAGGTTTTTATGCAGAACTCTTAAGTTATGTAGTGTGTACATAAAAACAGTATTTTCTGCTCTGTTTGCTTCCCTCTGACTCTCTATGATTACATATACCTGGCCAAAAAAACTGCCAAGGCTGAATTCATGAGCACCATTCCCTGCATCTCCAGGATGTAAGAAAATGCAGCTCAATCCGTTTCCATTCCAATTCAGAGCAAATTAAACCCATGTCATTAACGGCATAGCTTTTGTCCTTACATTTTCTAGCTCTGCATATGTTTGCACAAATATCGTACTATATTATTAAATATTTTTCATGTGTTCATCTCTGTAGTGCGGAGGCTTTTCTACCTCCAACCCAAAACAAACCAGCAGAAAGAGTATATTCTAGACCAGGGACGTCACAAGACATACAGCCCAATTTGATCTCAAGTGGGCTGGACGGGTAAAATATTAACATAATCAACAAATATTGACAATTCCATTTTTTTTTTCTTTGTTTTAGTATAATAAAGTAAAATTATATTTTGAACATGTTTATAATTACAAGCCATCCTTTCACAAGAAAATGTGAATAACATGAACAACCTTAAATTTCTTAGGAGCAATTTCAGCTTCTTATTACTTTTTTTTAATTTTATTTTTTTATTACTTATTATTACTTATTACTCGTGCATCACAGCTCACAGTTCATAGTGGATCTACAAAGGCACAAAACATTTAGTAATAGGAATAACATTGTCAAAACTGCCCTTGTTTTTCTTGAGAAATTCCAGGTTGTTCATAAATTATTTGCATTTTTGTGAAAGGATTGTTTGTATATGTATGTGTTTTCAGAATGCAATGCTGCTTTTGCTGTTTTTCACAACTAAACATGAACGCAGCATAAGCCACGGCCCGTAACACCGTGTCTCTTCCGTTTCCATCGCCGCTCGTGCTCGACAGCCCATTCGGATAAGGGGCGGGCGTGCGCGTTCCCGATACACCAGGAAATATGGCGGCGCTCATGACACTCACTCAGGTAACAACTTTCAATACCTCAAAAAAATGTCAGTTCTGATTTATTCATCAGTTACCAGAGACAGCAACTTTAGTTTTACATTATAACTACGCTACGAGTAGTATAAAATGTTAAATATAAGACAGTTTGGCCGTAATAGAAACATTTCGTTGACCAAGTTAACATTAGCTAGGTTAACTATGTCAGCGTACGAAACTTATACACTTGGGTGGGATCTGCTCTTTCCGTGAAAATAAACGCGTTTCCAGCGAGCTAGTAGCATAAAAACTAGTCATAAACGAGACTGGTTCAGCTGCAAATTTGTCAGTGTTTTCCTCATACTTTTTACCTCTCAGACGAGCATGTTTGATAGCGTCAACAGATCAGATTAGCGAGGAAACATACATTGTGATATCTGTCAGCGTCCCTCTTTAACTCAACTTTTCTTTCATAGCTATCAAGTGGAAACCCAGCTTATGAAAACTACTACAGACAGGTAAGTTTATGCTTTGCTTTGGAAATCTACTTCTCTGACGGTTCATTCAGCTGGGCTTCATGTGTCATGTAAACCTAACACACTGTTATGTCTGCAATACTTGGAAGCTGGATCCAGGAAACACGGGCAGGATATCAGCTGGAGAGGCAGCTCAGTTTCTGAAGAAGTCAGGGCTCTCGGACAGCACTCTAGGAAAGGTAGAACATACATACATACTTATGCACTTGTCTGGTATTTTTAATGTTTTTTTTTAATGTAATAACTGTTATTATTTCTAGATTTGGGATTTGGCAGACTCCGAAAGAAAAGGCTATTTGGATAAGCGGGTATGATTATTTCCTCTAAACTTGCTGTGATTGATTGTGCTAATGTTTGCATTAAAATAACGGAATTGTCTGACAGTCTTCTTCCTCTTTTTTACAGGGTTTCTTCATAGCCTTGAGACTCGTGGCCTCAGCTCAGGGTGGAAATGATATCAGCCTTAACAACCTCAACCAGGCCTTAGCTGCACCCAAATTTGTGAGTGCTTTATCTAGTGATGTATATAAGAATACAGCAGATACACAAAAGCATTGAGCTGTACTTTTATATCCCAAAAATAATGTTCTTTTTGCCTCCTTTAAGATGTTTCAGTATCTTATATTCATTTTAATTTTTACAGAAAGACACTAACAGCCCATTATTAACTGCTTCAACTACATCAACTGACTCACAGTGGGCAATAAGGGTAAGCTTGAACTGAAATCTGTTGTGAAAACCTGTGGTTCATTAAACTCATCCCTGGTCAGTTAGACATGGTTTTTTTTTTCCTTTTCAGCCTGATGAAAAAGGGAAATTTGAGGGCATTTTTGAGAGTCTGGCGCCTGTTAACGGTCTTCTTTCTGGTGATAAAGTCAAGCCAGTTTTGATAAACTCCAAGCTACCTCTGGATGTCTTAGGAAAGGTGATATCAAAGAAGTGGCAAAGATGCATGACCTTTTTGGTTAAAAATTAAACAAGCAATAGTTGAAACTAAGCTGCACCTTTTTTGTTTTCTTCAGATTTGGGACCTAAGTGATGTAGACAAAGATGGACGATTGGATAAGGAGGAATTTATAGTGGTAAGCTGTCTGTTGTCTCACTACAGCCATTATGAGAAGCCTTTCTGTTTAATATAAGTTGGTTTCAATAGCAGGATTCCAAGGTAGCATGGAAAGTAGAATTTAATTTTGGTAATTATCAGGTTTGGACAAGTATGAAAAAAGTCAGTATGGATAAATATTCCAGACAAGTGTTTCTATGATATTGTCTGTTTTGTAAAATATAAAAACCGAAGTCTCTAAAATTAAATTGATCAAACAAGTAGAGTCTTTTTCATGTCTTTTGGAGCATGCAGTCAGTATAACCAAAATGTTTTCCACTGTGAGAGAGACACACTCCTACGCAGAACTGCATCTATGCCTGGATTGTTATTTAACTTTCTGTGTAGGATTGTGGCCTGATCGGTCAGAGGAGGCAATATGCAAGTTTTTACAATGCTGGTTTCACAGGATGTAAAGGCTCATCTTAAATGGAAAAACAAATACAAATTTAAACTTTATGCAAAATTGTTGAACATAATATGGGTGAAGCGATAAGTGTAAGTCACATTTAAGGGCCAAAGCGCACAGCATCCTCTGCACTCAAGAGACAAGATGTTTTTTTTTTCCCCAAAAACTAATAAAGCATAATAAAGTAGCTGCTTATTACCATTAATTTACAAAACAACCTTTTAGCTATTTTACTCAAACAAAAAAGAAGCTATGCTGTGAATACTAAATTTAGATAAATATGAAATATAGAAATGGAAAATGGTTGAAAGTTGGTTTTGGCATGACATGACCTTTCTTTTTTCAGGCCATGCATCTTGTGTATCGGACCATGGAGAAGGAGCCTGTCCCAACAACCTTACCAATGTCCCTTATCCCCCCCTCAAAAAGGAAAAAGGCTGCAGGTTCCCTGCCAGGGGCTGTGTCTGTACTGCCTGCTTTTTCTGGGTTTTCATCTGGTCCTACTCCTCTCAAAGACACCCTTCGCTCCACTCCTCCTCCTCTGAGCAGTGCCACTCCCCTCATTCCTGCTGCTGTCAACCTCTCTCCACAACACTCCTTCAAATCCAGCTCGCAGGTATGGTGCTTCACATGTATTAACTTTAAATGGTTAAAGGTTTAGTCTGGGATATTTAGTGACATCTAGGGGTGATGGTCCCAATTGCAACCACCTGAATACGTTACTCATATCCCTATGGTTACTGAAAAACTCTCACAGTCACAGTTTGTTTTGTCATTTTTGGCATTTTTAGTTAAAGGGATAAGGGGATGAGTCTTTTCAAAGCTACTGAAACTACTAAACATGGTGGCATGATATGCTGTTCTGCATGTATGGTGACTTGCTCCCTCTGTAGACATAAAGGGCTTATTCTAAAGTTACAAAAACACAATGGTTCTTACTTTTGTGTAATTATACACTAATGAAAACATAATTGTGAATATTGTATTGCATTTCTGTAAGTAGATCCTCCTAAATGACATTGATATGGATCCTAGTGACTCAATATCTGCTTTGTTCAGTATAATATGGACTCCTGAGGTGAAACACTACTAACTTCATATCTATGTCAATATTATAATAGTCTTGCATTTCACATTAGTATTTATTTTTGAGTTTTTGTTTTCAGTTTTGGTTTAGTTATTGCTTGGTTGTCAAAGTGATCTCCAAATGGGACTCCTGAATTTCACTGACATGGTGGACAGATCGACCATCTGCTGCACTAAAACTAGTAGTTTTGTTAAAGAAAATTGGAATGTATATTTCATATCTACCCAAAACAATAAATGAAAAGTAAAGACATTTCAGTTAATTTTAGTTTATTGTATGATTTATAAACTATATATTTATTTACCAAATCTTTGTAAAACCTTTTTTTTTTTAAATTTTTCTTTCAGCTAACAAAAATGGTTAACTGACTTAGATTTTGGGAGACTGAAGAGGATCTAAATGCAGAAATGGAATATAATAATCATATTTGTGTTTTTATTAGTATATAGTCTTGCAGTTGCTGTGTTTTCTGTACTTTATGATGAATATCTACAGAGGCAGGACGTCATGTTTCCTCAGCTCTGAATGGACTCCCTTTTCTTTTTCCATGTTATAGCGAATGGCATCCAGCATTAAGGTGCTAACACCAGTCTAGGTGTAGCCACCTGAGGTTGAGGATAACCTCAGGATATTTATTATGTCACTTTAACTTGCCGTTTTTTTTTTCTTTTTTTTTCTTTTTGTCAAATAAGAATGCATCTGGAGGGCAGAGTCTATTGTTTAAAGAAAAAACTGAATTTTGTGAATGAATTCTCATCTGGCGCTAATGGCTGGACTTGTTTGGCCACATTACTTTGTGCATAGGCCAGTCCGTTTGTCTGTGTATTGTCATTCACCCGTGTCCTTTGGAGAAACAGGTTTCCGTGAAAAGAAAGGGAAACATGACTCTCAGTTAACACCTGTGTGCTGTGATCACCTGACGTAACTGTTGTAATGTGTGTAGTAATATCCTGTTATGTCATTCAGGACACTTTCTATATCTCTTACTTTTCTTCTTCCTTTATTGCCAGGTCATTTTTCACTACAATTAGCATTTGCTTCGGTATTTGTGCAAAAGCCATCCTGTATGTACTGTTTGCTTCACGTTCTTCTACAGTTTATGCTTTAATGGTCACAAGGAAGGCTTAAATATCTCCAAAGGAAAAACCAAAACAGTCCGCTGTGCTTTACTAATTGCCCCTTTTTCCCTGTTGTGAAAAGAAGACACTGTTTCCTACTGTTTGATATTATCTAAATGTTGCTTCAGAGGCACTGCTTTTATACAAACAAGGTTTACAGATAATCAGCAAGTCACACCTGTGTCAACTTTAAAGACTTCATTTATTTTCACTACTGCTGAGGCTCCATGTTAACCTATCACTTGTTCCTTTAAAGAGGCCCTTTGAGATTAAATCTTTCATATACTTCGTAATTATTATTATTAATAATAATAATAATAATAATAAGAAAAACTTTTAGGGAGTGGGTTAACTGGGTCAACTTTTAACCAGCGATTGAAGTAAATTCAGTTAAAGAAATCAGCAGCTACAGGTATTCATTGACATACACTTACTACACCTGTACATCTTTTTTAACATATTAGCTGATGTCAACCAATACTGGTATGAGATATAATTTCAGTGATGACAATGGCCAATGTTTATCTTGTGTGATATTTTAAAGGTTTTTGTCATACATTTCTAAGATTGTATTTGTGCTCATTCAAACATATTGTAACAGAGAACAGAACAACTTCAGATAATTCAAGTTAACATATTTTTACATGTATACAATGAAGATTTCTTTAGCCCCTTTTATACAACACTTGTGGGAATATTTCGCTTTGTTCTGGAACGATGTCTGTGTCAACGAAATGGTGGGATCATTTGGTCCCCCGGCTTTTTAAAGCCTCTGGAGGTAGTAACAAGGGTGTGATAAAGGTGGAATCATGATTCTGGAACACTATGTAAAAGGAACACCTCTCATTCTGCAACCTAGGTGTGACATTTTGACGACAGTGACCCCTGTGCCTGAGAGACAGCAGGCGTTTATGGAGGCACCGGCATGGATTCTGCAACAGCTGTCTGGGTGCTGTGGCTTCGTGCCAGGGATGCCACAGCTACGTCCCACTGGTGCTGCAGCTACATGCCATTTTCCCCCGTGGCACAAAGCCGCGGGATGCCATGGCACCCCGGGCGGCTGCCACAGAATCCATGCCAGTGTCTCCATATGCGCACTATACCCTGCCCTGCGTCACCGCCCCTTTGATTCCTGAATGCAGGTCTGCTGTGTAAAAGTCCAGCCTGTCTCACTTCTGCCTGCCTCACCTCTGTTACTCCTTTGGTTTGGCTGTGTAAATCGGTCACTGGTGGAAAAATGATGGGATCACCATCTTGCCTTTTTTCCAGGATCTCTGTGTGAAAGTGGCTTTTGTTCCCAAAGCAACAAGGGGTCTAGACAACAGAAAATTACTTTGGTTTCATTTATCAGCCTAATTGTCATTTTAGATTTACTGTAAGTATTGGTATCGCTCCAGAATTTTTCAGTTGGTGCATCCTTGATGGTATCCACTTTAATACCTAAGGATGTTGATAAGTTCAACATAGAAAATGTATTTAGGTGTTTATTTTCTGGAGTCATTTGTTGACGCTGGCTAATTTAACTTCTGAGATGATTGTCCTGATTATCTACTTCAATTACAGCAGCCTTTTATGTTGGGTTACTTACTATCAAGGTTACAAATGTACCAATATCTTCTTCCATATAACTTTAAATTACAAATGATCACTCTCAGCAGATGAGAATAACTTAAGTTGCAGCAGACTTGAATGAGTTTCTTTGTTCTCTGTCGTCTATTACAGCCTGTGATAAACTGGGTTGTACCTGTAGCAGACCGGGAGAGGTACGCTGAGATATTCAAGAAAACAGACACCGATAATGATGGCCTTGTCACTGGTACTGAGGTCATCGAGATCTTCATGCACTCCAATCTGTCTCAGACAATGCTCGCACAGATATGGTGAGACTACAGCTCATGTCAGAGCTGATAGCATAAATCTTATTGCGTCATCCAGCAGATCTCATTGTGAAGTAAATTTAAATAACATTACAGAGTTTATTAGGACAGAAATGTATGATAGGCTCTCAAAGTCAGCTTTTTTACCTGTTAAACCCTGGGCAATTTGTTTGTAGTCGGAAAGTCATTTCAATGTAACTCAGAAAACTGGATTAGCCGATAGCAGGAGCTCCATTATAAAACCAAATTATGATCAGAAACTGGCAAAGGTAAGACAAAATTTGTAATCATGTCATGATGTAACCTTTAGTTTTGCACTTCTTTGGCTCATTCAGTCAGTTTTAGTGACAGAGAAATGATACAGAAAAATAGTACTGTTGAATCCGCTTAGTTTTAGTTTTTTTTTCATAGTTTTTTAACTGTGCAAAGATTGTCCCATTGGTCTGCAGTTTTGTGAAAGAATGTATGACATTGGCTGGTCTTCGACTGTTAACTTGCCCATTTGAATGCTTTTTGTTTGAGTTGTGTTCTATTGTCCAACATTTGGTTTTGTTTAGCTTTCAGCTCATGTCCTTCTGGTGACCTAGATGTGTAGAATATTTAAATTGCTACAAGCATCAGGTAGCATTACCATGGCAATGCAGACGGCACTGTGACTGCCCATAGTACCGTAGTGTCCCTACAATTATTTGTCCTGCGTGCAGGAGCCGCGCCAGACTATTATTGGGGGAATCTATGGCTCAAGAGGTAGAGCAGGTCATCCACAAACCCAAGGGCTGGTGGGTTGATTCCTGGCCCATGTCAACACAGTAAAAAGGGGAAGCAAGTTTTCTTATCCACTTTTTGGCTACTTCTCTAAATTTCTGTACATACGTGAAATTATCTAAAACCGTGCTAAATTATATACATTTTTTCATCCGTTGTTTGATAAAAAACATGAAATTGTCTTGCAGAAGGATCTCCAGACTATACTTAAGTGTTTCAACAACTTAGAGAAAATGCCAGAACCCAATCAGAATCTAATCCCACTGAACACCCTGTAGACCATAATGGCATATGGCTGGAATATATCCCCTAAGTTAAACAGCACTCTCTGGTGGACAAAGCATTATTGCCTAAAACAATGTATTCTCGGTCCTATATCATTACAATAATTTGTACATAGCTTAATTGATTGTGAACCAAATCTGCTCATTTATTAAGTCGACAGTCATAATCTTTCAATGGTGTCTTCTCCAGATTGGTGAAGAAGTTTCAGCTGCCTCCCCTAACCTTGACTGTTACTTCAGCTTAGGTGTGAAGTCTTGAAAGGAAAGCCCTTCTACCTTTTAGGAAAAAAAAATATATAAGGACATTCTAGACTCCTATACATTAGTTTAGAGCAGGAGTTACAGAGGCTGTGGAACATATTGCTGTTTTTGGATCGCTGTTATTTGAAACACTGTCACTTTCTCTAACAATCTGTATGTGTCCTCTGTTCTAAAGGGGACTTGCTGACACTAAACAAACTGGCAAACTGACCCAGGAGCAGTTCTCTTTAGCCATGTATCTGATCCAGCAGAAGATGACTAAAGATGTGGAGCCTCCCTCTAGTCTGACTCCAGACATGATTCCACCTTCAGAAAGGACTGCAGCATCAGCAGCCGGCCCCGTGAGTACTGAAGAGTCCACTTCAACCACTGCTTCAGATTTCTGGAGCCCTGTTGGTTAAAAGTGCTTCTTTCTTGCACTGTTGTGTCAGTTTGTTACTTTTTCCCTGCCTCAAACACAGTTCCATTTAGTGGAGGAATGGATAAACACAGTCTTTTTTCTTATTTTAGTATTTCCATTTTATGCTGCTGCATCCATTCTGTCAAGTGAAAACCACTTCTCTAAATGTGCTGAGCTAAAATCCTTCTTGAACTAAATGAACTCTTTAAAAACCCATTTGGATTTGCTGGAAAATGCATTGGCATAAAACAGAAAACAGTTGTTTTCTTAATGTTTTTCCTCAAGAAAAATCTGACTTTTTAGTAATGCTGGGTGGTAAACATAACTTGGCCTCTGTTTAATTCAATTCAGTTTTATTTGTAGAGCCCTATATCACAACAAGGTTGTCTCACAGGGCTTTATTTAATTTTGTGGTTTATTCTCCTGTCAGCACTATGTAAAATGTATAAAAACAAATATTTCATCATGTATTTAATGGAGACTTTGATTACTATAGACTGTGTTGGGCCTCACAAAATGATAGAGTGTGTTAAATAATCAGTATCCATCAAACAGCTACTGAATGTTTGAGAAACACTGCAAAAACACAACTTGAAAAATAGAGATATGCCAGACAGGTTTACCACTGGTTTTTTAAAAAACATTTTGAAAGATAGTTCTGTAAACACTAAAGTGACCTAAAATACTGTGAGACATATATCTAGTGTTTTAATCATTCATATCTTTTGGATCATATCTGCATGCATGGATCGTTACTGTGGTGGTGCAGTACTTAACACTTTCCTCTCACAGCAAGAAGGTCCTGAGTTCAATTTCAGCACTGAACAGTGTGGGCTTCTCTGTGTGGAGTTTGCATGTTCTCCCTGTGTCTGCAGGGGTTCTCTCCGGGGTTCACCGTCCAAAGACATGGACCTTAATAGGTTAATTGTTGAATGAGAGTGAATGGTTGTTTGTCTTTACACATCAGGATGCCCAGACAAAACAAGTCTTCTATATAGTAATTCTATAATTCATATTGTGAAATTAAATTTGTTTTAGTGGTTTGTCTGATGTACCACCCAGCACTAGTCAGGACATACAGTTTTAACAGGATATTGACACCACAAACATATGATGATTACAAGCTGTCATTTATGTAAGTTTTTGAATCTATATTAGAAGTAGATATGAAGTATGCTGTTTAGTTAATTATTGCATTAAAATGGTATATTCATGTACTTAAAGCTTCAAGAGTTTAGAAGCAGTATTTGAAAAGTCACACCATCCATCATCGTCCCTCTGCTCTCAGTCCAAATCAGTCAGTTTCATTTAGGTGATCTTCTTCCACTGCTAGTATCACTTTGCTCTTTTCTGCTATTGTTATGCATTAAAGCTGAATAATGACTTCTGCTTAATGGCTTTCTCGTCTTGCTGTTCCAACTTATTCTTGATCTTCTCAGATCTCTTTTTTTATCCTTTCCACCAAACCTGTGACTGCTCTGAGACCTGAACTTGTGCCAATTGCGTCACTAGGTGGCGCCTTTGTCCTATCCTGTTCCTATCAGTCTGTGATACAGACTTACATTTATTAAAGCTTTTTCTCTGCAAAATGTCTCTATAAAAAGAAAAAAAAATAAATGTAGTGACTTTTGTTCACTATCTACTCTGAATTACTTCTGCTTTCTTGGTGCTTTATCTAAATTCTGTGAATGTCACGACTGCTTAGGGCAAATACTGCCATCTGCTGTCAACAACAGCCACAGTGTCTCAGTTCTATTCCTGTAGTAGCTCCCTCAGTAATATTGTTATTTTCCAGAACATGTAATATTATTGTCACAGTGACTATATAATCATCCCATCAAATGTTTTATTATTAAGGATAAATGTAAAATAATTATATCTCATAGCTATTTTCATATCATTTGTCAGTGTTTTAGATTTGACAGTTTCTCTTTTTATATTAACTATTTTCAACTCCTCCCTCTGCTCTGGTTTAATGGCACCTGAGTGGATAGTTCATGCCACGGACCACTGGACAGTAGTTTCTTTAAATATTTCTTTAATATGACTGTATGTGATTTAATCATGTCAAATCTGTTCTGTGCAGTTTTTGTTTACAAAGCATAAAAGACAAATGCAGTTTTTACATCTATGATCCAGTGTTTACTGCTCTTGGAATTGTTACTCACTACCTGTACTGTTCTAGTCACATAAAACAAACACAAATAGAAAAAATGTTAATATAAGTTCATAACAGCACTAGGTAACTTTTGAAGCACAAAACAGTAAACCATCAACATTTGTAACAAGTGTGGTATGTAAAGCCATCAGTTTTTTCTTGTCAGAAAATTTGAGACATAAATCTGACAAAAGACACATGACATGTTTGCTGTACAAACTGAATAAGGAATATAAGCTGTAAGAAGGTTCAGATGACAACAAAAGTATTTTCTTCATAAATAGTAAAATGTAAATTAATGATAAAATGAGCCACTTGATAAATATTCCTTTATCAGTAAAATAAAAATATTGTTTTACATTATGTTACATTATTGTGTTTTATTCCATTTTTATGTAACTTAAGTGCAGATTTAATTACATTTTCAGGATACTCTTCCATTATTCCACTGTGTTACTACATTGTCATGTACTGGAGTTAAAATGTGACCTAACTGATCCTCATGCCTCTTCTCTTCTCTTCTCTTCTCTTCTCTTCTCTTCTCTTCTCTTCTCTTCTCTTCTCTTCTCTTCTCTTCTCTT